>JBAMNC010000005.1:0-232687 GCA_037902135.1 Cetoscarus ocellatus | reverse complement strand
CAAAATGGAACAAAAGTCATAGGTTAGCCTTAGTGTTTTATATTTTTCTTCGGAGACCGAAATGGAAAAAAAGTCATAGGTTAGCCTTAGTGTTTTTTCAAATCCTGAGCTGAGACAAAAAGGCTCATAAGTCCATTTTTAAACAACATATAACCAAACGGTCTGCACCAGCATGTTTTTTGGCCTGTTTTACACCCAACAAGTCATGTTTGAGCATATTTTTTTGCGGAGTCCAAAATAGAAAAAAAGTCATAGGTTAGCCTTACTGTTTTTTCACATCCTGAGCTGAGACAAAAAGGCTCATAAGTCCATTTTTAAACAACATATATCCAAACGGTCTGCACAAGCATGTTTTTTGGCCTGTTTTACACCCAACAAGTCATGTTTGAGCATATTTTTTTGCGGAGACCAAAATGGAAAAAAAGTCATAGGTTAGCCTTAGTGTTTTTTCAAATCCTGGGCTGAGACAAAAAGGCTCATAAGTCCATTTTTAAACAAAACATGACTAAACCGTCTGCACCAGCATGTTTTTCGGCCTGTTTAACACCCAACAAGTCATATTTGAGCATATTTTTTTTCGGAGTCCAAATTGAAAAAAAGTCATAGGTTAGCCATAGTGTTTTTTCACATCCTGAGCTCAGACAAAAAGGCTTATAAATCCATTTTAAGCCAAATATGACCAAACCATCTTCACTAGCAAGACTTTCGGCCTGTTTTACACCCAACAGGTCATATTTGAGCATATTTTTTTTCGGAGACCGAAATGGAAAAAAGTCATAGGTTAGCCTTAGTGTTTTTTCAAATCCTGAGCTGAGACAAAAAAGGCTCATAAGTCCATTTTTAAACCAAATATGGCCAAACGGTCTGCACCAGCATGTTTTTTGGCCTCTTTTACACCCAACAAGTCATGTTTGAGCATATTTTTTTTCAGAGACCGAAATGGAAAAAAAGTCATAGGTTAGCCTTAGTGTTTTTTCAAATCCTGAGTTGAGACAAAAAGGCTCATAAGTCCATTTTTAAACCAAATATGACCAAACGGTCTGCACCAGCATGTTTTTCGGCCTGTTTTACACCCAACAAGTCATGTTTGAGCATATTTTTTTCGGAGACCGAAATGGAAAAAAAGTCATAGGTTAGCCTTAGTGTTTTTTCAAGTCCTGAGCTGCAACAACAAGGCTTATAGATCAATTTTTAAGCCAAATATGACCAAACCGTCTGCACCAGCATGTTTTTCGGCCTGTTTTACACCCAACAAGTCATATTTGAGCATATTTTTTTTCGGAGACCGAAATGGAAAAAAAGTCATAGGTTAGCCTTAGTGTTTTTTCAAATCCTGAGCTGAGACAAAAAAGGCTCATGTTTGAGCATATTTTTTTTCGGAGTCTGGATTGGGAAAAAAAGTCATATGTTAGCATGTCGGTTTTTTTCATTGGCTGAAGCGAGAAAAAATGCTTGCATGAACGTTTCGGCCACATATGACCAAAACGTCTGCTCTATCATGTTTTTTTTACCTGTTTAACACCCAAACAATCATTTTTGAGCATATTTTTTTCGGAGTCTGGATTTGGAAAAAAGTCATATGTTAGCATGTCGGTTGTTTCTAAGGCGTCAAGTGAGAAAAATGCTTGAAAGTCGCTTTATAGGCCAAATATGAACAACCCGTCTGCTCTGGCATGTTTTTCTGCCTGTTTAACACCCAAACAATCATGTTTGAGCAGATTTTTTTTCAGAGTCCGGCTTGGAAAAAAAGTCATATGTTAGCATGTCGGTTTTTTCTAAGGCGTCAAGTGAGAAAAATGCTTGTTAGTCAATTTTTAGGCCAAATATGACCAAACTGTCTGCTCCATGTGTGAGCATATTTTTTTTCAGAGTCCGGATTGGAAAAAAAGTCTTATGTTAGCATATTGTTGTTGTCAAATCCTCAAGGGTGAAAAAAAGCTTTAAAAGTTCATTTTTGGCCAAATATCACTAAACTGTCTGCACTAGCATGTTTTTCTGCTTGTTTAACACCCAAAAAGTCATGTTTGAGCATATTTTTTTTCGGAGTCCGAAATGGCAAGAAAGTCATGTCGCTTTTTTCTTAAGCCTCAAGTGACATTAAAAATTTATAAGTCCGTTTTTAAGCCAAATATGACCAAACCATCTTCACTAGCAAGACTTTTGGCCTGTTAAACACCCCAAAAGTCATGTTTGAGCATGTTTTTTTTTGGAGTCCGAAATGGCAAAAAAGTCATATATTAGCATGTCTTTTTTTTCATAGCCTGACCTGAGGGAAAAAGGCTTATAAGTCCTTTTTTTTAGGTGAAATATGTCAAAACCTTCTGCATAGGATGTTTTCCTGCTCATTTGACACCCAAACAGTCATCTTTGAGTATATTTTCTTTCGGGCCTATAACTGAGTGAAAAGTCATATGTTAGCATGTTGTTCGTTCTGCTTTTAACAGTATTTGCTTTGGTCATCTTTTTGCCCAGCCCTCAACAAAATGAGTAACTTGGTCAGGATTTTGTCATCTTTGAAATTAACTCCACTCTGGATCCTTCCCAAGTGTCACAACCACGAGTGCTTGGCAACATGAAGTGAAGTGTGAGAGTCGGGGAGCAGGTGACACAGCCAGCACGAGGGACACTAGCCAAAGTTTGGCATTTGGAGCATGAACGGACTTTTTTTTTTTTTTAATTTCAGTCACTTCCTGTGTCTTGTAACTGCTGTAAGTCCTCTGTGCACGTGTAAGTATGCAAAACAGCCTTAAAATGTACGTTTTCCAAAATACTGATTTATATTACTTAGTCCACCTGATGTATTTTAATCTGCCACCACCAATAAGTTTAACTGCTGCAGGCTTGTTTTGTGTTGTCATAGATCAATATAACATCTTTTTTATTGCAGACGCTGCAGGGAGACAGACCAAAGAAAAGAAAAACTCCACTTAATTCATCCAGTCAAGATGTTTTTACAGAATATCGCTGGATGCCTCAGCTCCTGACCATCCCTGATATTTTAGGAGGATTTAAAACCTCAGTGTGTGTGAAAATGTAGTTTTTAAATAGATTCTTAGATGCAGCTGTGATGGGACATCCTTAATTCATTGGTCAGTCCATAAAGATGCATTAATTAAACAGAAAACAGCTCCTCTTTAAAAATTGGTCCTTGCAAAATATTGACCAGTTATGAAAAATAAAAATCACCTTTGGAGTCATTGAAGTGCATGGTTTTTTTCCAGAGATCTGCAGTTGGGCCTTAATAGTCTTCCTCCTCGTTGTCGTCATCATCATTGAAGTAAGAGTGTTGCTGCCTGATGGTTTCTCCTGTGTGGTGATCAGGTCGATGAAGGACAGCACAGTCTTTGGATTAACGGTTCTCACAGTCCACAGGAGCGGGGTTACAGATCTTCTCCTCCAGCAGAGAATCCAGCTCCGTTTTTAGGCTCTTTGCCCCTTTTTGTTTTCTCCTGTACTCGTACTCTGTCTCGTCTCTGGTTCTTGTCTTGTAGGGCCCCTGGGATCCTTCGTGTAGACTGCCTGCTGTTGTGGAGTTATGAAGCTTCAAAAACTACAATTACAATTACGTGGCTATTTCTTTAGCCCCATTCCATTATCATTACAGTCTCTGATATAACCTTCACAGAGATCAACAAAATTAAATACATGGCACATACAGCACACATATATTAGTGTGACCTTGACAAACAATCATGGTTGACCTGCTGCTGTGGATGGTTGATGCTCCACTCCATGTGCTCTACCCTGCATCAACCATCAACAGAAATTACATCATTTAACATAAATTCATACTTTCAGACCTGTTAAACCCATTTTAAAAACAGTTCAGTTAGATGCTGCTACATTAATCAACATCAGTCTCTTCAGATTAAATTCATTACCCTCTGCCAAGGAGGTTATGTTTTTGGCCCTGTTTGTTGGCAAGATTACGCAAAAACAGCTGGACGGATTTTGCTGAAATTTTCAGATGTTGGTAATGGCCCAACTTAAAATTATCAGATTTTGGTGGTGATCCAGAAAACCGCCATTAGTGAACAATCATTTTTGCTCAATAACTGTCTAGCTAATAATGATATCAACATGATTCTGAGTGCTAGGTGTGGGATTTAAGGGTCAATGAATCATATTTTGATGTTAAATTTATCATGGAGCTATTGCTTATAGATGTAACAGCAATATGTGAGCTACCTTGGTGTAGGTTTGTGCTCTTTGAATGCTTTTTATTTATATTATTTCATTTTTTATTGCTGTTACTCCTATAAAATTTCAGCAAAATCCGTCCAGTATTTTTGCATAATCCTGCTAACACACAAACAAACAAACAAACAAACAAAAACATCTGCTGGCAAAAACACGTCAGCAGAAGTAATAAGATGTAAGCTCATGAGTATTGTCTAAACTGAGCAATTTATTAGAGTTTCAAGTACCAAAACAGTTGCACAATCAAGACAATATGTAGGAGTTAGCTTACAGTTTCAGGTGGATCAATCTTCTCTTGTATTTGAATGTCCTGAAGTAGATTTTGAATTAAATTCTGTGTATTTTGTCAGTGTTATTTTGCTATGTGGACAGTAGAGTGCAGGAGTTAGCCTGCAATTTATGTGACTTAACGACAAGATATTGGCGAATACTGGTTGCACTTGACTTCTGTCTTTGCTGTCGAAGTCTCAGTTCTTCCTACAGTCATGTAAAGTTCTGGTACTGTGACCACACTAGTGTGCAGGCAGCATTATGTCATACCAAAGACGGCGTGAAGGTTTAAACAGGGTCACATGACTGACCTTTGCCCTTGTTGCTCCTATCTCCTTTTGGGCCAAGGCCAGCAGAGCGATACGAGCCGCCCTGTCGAGTGTCGGGGCGATGACAGCAGCCACATTTCAACCTGTGATACTGTAGCCGTCCCACTATTTCCAAATAAAACCACAATACTGCTTATACTCCCACACACATTTGGTCCGGATTCAGTAAAAAAAAAGCTGCACAATAGCCTCAGATTTAGAGATACATTTCAGGTGCTTAGCAACTGAGCTATGAGCAGATTGTGTATGGATGAAATATAACAACAAAAGTACATTTTTTTTACATGGGGTGATGAAATATTTCTGGAAACAGCAATCAATCAGCGTAGAGCTTCAGCGGAGAGACCGGACAGTTTTCAGACACATAGGAGCCAGTGTTAGAGACTGAGAGCCATGACGTACTGCTCGGCTCCTGCCTGTCTGAAATCCCCAATCTCTGACACAAAACCAAATCTAAACTCCAATTAAAGGTTTTTGACTTTCATTTGCGAGCCTCTCTTGACCACCACTACTTATGGGTGGAGGCACAGTGTGTTTCAGCTATTTGACAAAGCATAATGCAAAGGCTCGGGGCTCCTGCACACTCCCAAAAATCAAGTCAAGTCTGTTTTTAGAGCTTATGAGACCTGGACTGGGAAACAGTGGCACAGTTTTTCACACAGCAGAGCAAATGGTCCACAAAGGTGACAGTTTTCTTCTGTGGTGTGCTGGAGTGGTTTGTTCCAATGAGATGGTTTTGTGCAATAATGTAACCAGTAAGGGTGCAAATTTTTAATGGTATGAAAGGATGTTAAAGTGAAATAAGAGGGAAAGAGAAGCTGATAAGCAGATGCATATGCATGATGGCTGCAACGCTGACCCTGTGTCGATTCAGTACGTTGATTGTGAACGTTGTCAGAATTAAAGCAACGCAGACACGAGCAGCCGGAACGATAACGACAGAAAGTTTAAAAGACAAACTGATAAATCCAGATCACAATCATGAACATCTGAATAATAAGTGAGACTGTACACACCTGATCGTCTGGCTGAAGACAGATAAACTGTCCTTTAGAAGTCAGGGAACAGGGAATAAGTTTGGTGTAGTAATACGACTGGAGACCGTGTACATTGGTGACTTGGAGTTGATGCCATGTTTGTATCAGCTTGGTTTCTTTGGTTGTATTTTCTCACATATAAACTAATAAAGTTTTCTTTGATAAAATGATTCATAAAAGTGACTGAAGGGTTCTCCTTCTGTTTTTTTTTTCGGTGCTTTGACTATGACATCTAAAGTTATCAATTAACACGGTAACTCATTACACCGATACACCGACAAAGTTCTGACAGTGCACGGAGGAAAATATCGAAACAGATTTCAGACGTTTCTGATGGTGAGGTCTGATCACTGGTCATCAGTTGTCAACAAATATTTTTTGACGATGTTGATTATTGATGTTTGTTCTGTTACTTAAACTCTCAAAATTGCCAAGTTTGCAGTTTACTTCTGACTGAACAGGGAGTTGCATACAGCCCAGCTTGGTGTCCTCCAGTAACACATGTCACATAAAGACAACAGGCAATCAATCTTATCTTAAGTGTTATCTCAAGACACTTTACAATAGGGCAGGCTGAAGACAAACTCTTTATTTTATGGATACACATAAATGCACATACACATATAAAATACACATATACCCGACATGAATCCATATAGCCAATCATGAATCCCTCCATCATGGCGGTAAGAAAAAAACTCTGTTTAGCAGCAGCATGTCAATGGACTCGAGCGCAAAGACAAACTGACAGACAAGTGTCACACTACCTTTTCCTCTCGGTGTTTTTCTGAAGCAGTCCTTAAAAAAGATGCACCAAAATGTTTATGGAAACTGTCCAGAGGTCCTTGCACACCAGATGCGTTTTTTTTGTGTAAATGATTCTCAGGTAGAGATCCTTTTTATAATCCATAGCCACTAAATAAAAGCTTACAGACCAGAAAGTTTCACGTCTGGCAGGCCTGCATCTGACCAATGAGAGCCCTAGGAGCACATCAATACTAACTGATGTTTAAAATCAATAAAGAGGCATGCACCAATGACCAAGTCCAAACATTTATTTGTTTTATGCAAAGACAACTTGACAGAAAACCCAAGAAAGAATGTCGCAACTTTGCAAGAATAATAAAATAACTTCTGCAGGAACATATTGACAATGTTTGCATCAATGTGACAAGAGCCTTTACAGTCTTATTATTGGAAAAAAGGCATAAAAAAGATTTGTCTTTTATTGTGAAAAGCACACTGGCTCACATTCTCGTACATGTACAAGAATAAAAGAACTCTGTTTATCATTCACTATTATCATGCATGCACTGGCACAGAAATCTGGGCATGATATCCTCAACTTCGTCTTTTGTGATTGCTTTAAAGGATACGCCAACATTTTCTTTTTTGGTTTCGTGTCCATGACAAGCAGATAGACTCCAGAGACAGGCAGAGCTCGCCCATCATCAGATAAACTCTTTAGCAAATCTAAATGGTCCTGTGTGCTTGTAATGACTTGTTTTTTTTTTGTTTTGTTTTTTTACTGTTACGTTATGTTTTCTATCTTTAGACTAAGATTAGCACTTGTAATTTTTTAAAGAAAAACATGAAACTAAACCTCGCAAACCACCGTGGACGTGCTTATAAGTAGATCAACAAAACAAAGCCTCTACTTACGAGCAGAAGAGGATTGTTACTAAGGATTATGGCTAACTTTGTAAGAAAGGACGAGGATGATTTCTTCGAGGTTTAGTTTTGTATGTATTTCTTCAGAAAATTACATAAAGTGCTAATCTTAGTCTGAAAAAAAATAAAGTAACATGACACCATAAAAAAACAAGTCACAACAAGCACACAGGATCGTTTAGAGTTGCTGAAGAGTTTATCTGATGACTGTAGGCAGAGGCAGGCTAACACTACCCACTGACTCCCAGTGTTTGAGCTAAGCTAATTAGAGGTTGGCGAGCTCTGTCAAAAGAATGGTGTCTATCTGCTTGTCATGGATTTAGGAGTGAGGCAACACACGAAAACAAAAAAATGTTAGCGTATCCCTTTAATTTAGCAGCCTGATGGCCAAATTTGGACCTATCTGAGGTAAAAATTTGACTTTTCAAGGTTTTATACGTCTCTTACTTTCAAAAATCTAATTTAAAGACGTTAAAAGTGAGCGTAGAAACCGTGCCTCTGCTTTGGTATGTTGTGTTTGATGTTCGTGTGTTTGCGGGCGCTCTGCATGTACAGCACATGTGAAAAGAATCGATGCTGCAGTAAAATGTGACACATGTACAAATGCATGGAGATCTGCGGTTTGTGCATCTGGAGTAAACATGCACCCTGACACAATATCATCTCTATCTCAGTGGCGTCAGGCGTCTTTACTGTACCGCGGCTCCCCCCCACTCAGGACCTCTTCTGTCGTCGTAATCTGGAGGTTCTGGGCACGTTCTCGCTCCCCTCCTCTCCGAGCGTGGATCTGGAACTAATAGAGGAGGCCGAGGATGCAGGCTTGACAGATAGGCCCCTCAGACTTGCGGGCAGCCTGTTTTGGTTTGTCTGTGCCGTGTTATTGCTTGTGAGGGGGAGCCTCTGGGCCCGTTTCCCTGGAGTAAGCAGCTCTACTTCCAGTGTGGTTTTGCTGCGCTCTGAGACTGGGAAAGCCTTGGACTCGGACTCGGCTTCAGCTGGAGGAAGGGGCTGCGGAGGAAGAGGGTCATGCTTGGCTGTTTGTGCGGAGTGGGTCTGCGTCGGGGCTGGAGGTCTTCCAAGGCACGTCCTCTTGGCCCTCTGCGTTTTAGGGTCTTCCCCCGCATCACTCGGCTCACTCCTCTTGCTCTTGCTCGTCTCTTGACTGATTTCATGTTGGCAGGAAACTATAGAAGCCCCACGTGGGTCGACTCTGTCTGCAGCACTGTTCTCAGCCTGCTGCTCCTGGGTCAGGCCCTGCATTTGAGATGTCACGAGTGGAGCTACAGCTTCATTTAAAGCTCTGGGGAACGGCTCCTCGTGGTCTGCTGCCTTCATTTCAGAGCTGGACACAACCTTCACGGGGTTTGATTCTGTTCTGGTCCAGGCTCTCTGGTCAATCAGCTGCTCCTCGGTGCTGGAACCGTGGAGCTCTTTCTGGACACGAGCTTGTTTGGCTCTGCGAAGAGGAAAAGAGGATGTGAACAGACACTGGAGTGTCCTCTCTGACTGACGGGGTTGGAAAGTTAGATCATACTTACATCTTTTGAAGCACAGTCTTCTTTGTTTTTGTGGAGCTGTTTAAAGGCTCTTGGGTTTCTCCCACTCTGGAAAAATATTCAGATCTACTTTGTTCCTTCGGCTCGGTCTAAAGAGGACAAACAAAATGTGTTTGAACAGAAAAGTATTTTTCCTGGCACCGCCTGGAAAGGTTTGATTTGTTCTAATAGAAAAACATTCAGCAGAGCGCTCCAACAATGACAATAAAATCAATCAAATCAACAGACAAAACAATCAGATGGGATTAACAGAGAAGGTTCACACAAAATCAGCTCATTAAAGCGGGAAGTTCATCATTTTCAGTTTTACAAAGCTGCTCTCTACTTTATATATCACTGACAGTTCTCCTGCCAAGACATCTGCAGGTGTTGCAGAGTAAATAGTTGCCATGTTATCTGGTGTCTAGGGCTGGGAAATATATCGATAAATTGATTAATTCTAAATATTTTCAGCAGAAGATTTAAAAATTAAAAATTGAGACCATTTTTCTTGACTTACTCCAATTTTAAGTTGTTACGATGTTTGAAAATATAACTACTGAAAATTTACAGATTTCACGATGGAAGGCCTTGTCAGGTTTTGAATGAGCACTTTTTAAAGCTAATATTTATTTTTTGTAAAAGACATTAAATATTGATCAGAGAGATCCATGTTAATATGTTTCAGTGTTTATGTAGACAAACCACATTATCTACATTTTATGACATGCACTTAAACTTTAAGAGGGAAATTATCTTTGGTTTGGGTATATATTGATAACATAAAGGCAAAACTTGATTCATGTCATGTTTGTGTCACATTTGATTAAAAAAAATCTCATCTTTCAAAATGTTCACAAGACATTTGACCTCCTCATCAAGAACAAGAGCCCATATTATGCATTTTTGAGTTTTCTAAGCCTTCAGTGTGTCCAACATGTCTCCTTCGCT
The DNA here is from genome assembly GCA_037902135.1 of Cetoscarus ocellatus. Classification (NCBI taxonomy): domain Eukaryota; kingdom Metazoa; phylum Chordata; class Actinopteri; order Labriformes; family Labridae; genus Cetoscarus; species Cetoscarus ocellatus. The sequence goes on along the minus strand of JBAMNC010000005.1, from coordinate 222,694 downwards.
GAAGGAGTACTTCTATGCACAAGACAAAATGACCTCACATGATTACAGGCATACAACACAAACTTCATCATTAAGTCAACACAGAATGAAATCCCAAAAACATTGCACACTGTAATTTTTTTACAAACTATTTGCAGTTTTACAAACCATTAAGAAAAAACAGAGCAGCTGATTGAAAGTTTATCTTTTACGTAAGAAATCAGCTTATACTGATGGTTTGTTATGTAAGAAGCCATGGGCTCGATGATAAGTTTGCTTGATGAAAACACGCTGTTTATTTCTTGTTGTGGAGGTAAAATGAGCCAGAAAAACACAATTTGTGGCTTGTTTTCACAAACAATTCTTATAATTATGCAAAGTCGACTGAACTGTCTGCAGCAATGTGTAGCCATAGCTTCTGCGCCGAGTATTTCTGCACTGATGCAGAGCTGAGCTTTGGTAGCGGGGCAGATGTTCAGGCTAATTACATGTACCTCATACAACCCCACTTCAAAAATCCTGAACTACCCCTTTAAAGGGATACACCAACCTTATTTTTTGTTTTGTGTCTTGCTTCACTCTCGAGTCCATGACAAGCAGGTAGACACCATTGTTTCAACTCTGCGTGAGTTACAAGGAAGAAATGAGCAAAGGTCACCCACCGCTAATTAGCTAAGCTAAAATGGCTGGGAGTCAATGGGAAGCATTAGCCGTCCTCTGCCTACAGTCATCAGATAAACTCTTCAGCAACTCTTAACAGTCCTGTGTGCTTATTGTGACTGGTTTTTTTTTTTTTTCGACATTATGTTACGTTATTTTTGGACTAAGACTAGCTCTTTATGTAATTTTTGAAAGAAACACAGAAAAGAGAAAACCCCGAAGAAATCACCTGTGTTCTCTCTTATAAAGTCGCCCATAATCCCGAGTACCAATATTCTTCTAAGATTAGCACTTTATGTAATTTTTAAAAGACATACATAACAAACTAAACCACAGGGCACATAAGCAAACCACCGCAGACGTGCTTGTAGTAGTTTAACAAAACAAAGCTTCTGTTTATGACGTTACGGTATCTATTTTTAGACTAAAATTAGCACTTTATGTAAGTTTTTAAAGAAATACATATGAAACTAAACCCCTAAGAAATCATCCTTGTCCTCTCTTACAAAGTCGGCCATAGTCCTTAGTACCAATCCTCTTCTGCTTGTAAGCAAAGGCTTTGTTTTGTTGACCTACGCCCGCGGTGGTTTGCCCATGTGCCCTGCAGTTTAGTTAGTATGTATTTCTTTTAAAAATGACATAAAGTGCTAATCTTCGTCTAAAAATAGATAATGTAACATGACACGGTAAAGAAAAACAAGTCTCAACAAGCAAACAGGACCGTTAAGAGTTGCTGAAGAGTTTATCTGATGACTGTAGGCAGAGGCAGGCTAATGCTACCCATTGACTCCCAGTGTTTGAGCTAAGCTAATTAACAGTGGGCGAGTTCTGCCTGTCTCTTCCTTGTTACTGGACGCACAGTCCAAAAACTGGAGTCTATCTGCTTGTCATGGACTCAGGAGTGAGGCAGGACATGAAAACAAGAAAATGTTGGCGTATCCCTTTGAAACAAATCCATATGCCAATCCAAAGAGTTTGGGCACTGCTGCGTCACAGCCCATCTGGTACCCTAACGCATTGCTTTGTACTGTGTTGCCACAAACTCTGGTTACACAACAGCGCCTCCTCATTATCAGAAATATGATTTATGAGAGAAAGAATTCTTTTTAACGTGCTTTTATAAACACCCAGGAACTCCCTTGCTGGCACAGAGAATTAGTCCCCCACTTAATGCTGTCAAAAGCAACCACCTCAAAGGCTGCAGAAAATAATCAGCGGCTTGTCGTGGTGTGACGTTTGTTGCTCGGTCTCTGCTTTCTGAGGTTTGGAGTGAAGCTCGCGGCCCGAGGCAGAATTACTAAACGGTGAAACCATGTTGACAAGTTAAAACAGCGATTATAGAAGGATCATTAGTCAGATGATGGAGCGAGCAGGGGAAAATACGACTGAGGCATATATTAATATGATATTACAGAAAAAAAAAGCACCTCAGAGGACCAAGAGGAAAAAGATAAAAATATATTAGAGAGAAACGCTTCATTGTTAGAGAACTTGGTTTTAAGGATCACTGCTCTGCATGAAGGACGGCCGACTTTATTCTCCATTATTACCATTTTATAAGTGGCAGATCACTCCTGGACATCGCAGAGTTGACTAGAAGGGTTAACTCTGGGTTGAAAGTTCAATATCTCCACACTCTGAGGGGAAACCTCTGAGGCAGAACAAGGAACAGGCCAAAGATTGGATCTCACCAACATGTGCCCTCAACAGGCCACTAATGAAGGTTAATAACAGGTCTTTTCCTTGGCTGACCTCAAACAGACTCTGATTTATGAGAGAACCCGAGACCCTGGTGGTAAATTGAGCAGAAAGTGAAGCTCGAGAGCCCGCCAATTTATCCCAAATGAATGGCATCAAAATACACAGAGGGGGAACTTCTGCGGATCATGAAGGTGAGGAGAGTCTGCAGTTACACCAAACTAAGGATGGGTGATTAATGAGATTTACTGAGGGGCGGCACGGTGGTGCAGCAGGTAGTGCACATGCCTCACAGCAAGAAGGTTCGATCCCTGTGCGATCCCATGCGTGGGTTCTCTCCGGGCACTCTGGCTTCCTCCCATAGACTAAAGACAGATTGGTGTCTCTAAATTGCTCTTAGGTATGACTGTGAAGTGAAAGATTGTGTCTCTCTATGTGGCCCTGCAATTGGCTGGTGACCAGTTCATAGGAAGATCTTATTGATACCAATGACATTCTTCTCACTGATTCTTTAACGATGCCCTTGGATTTTCTGTGTGGGCAAAAGTCGGCCTAAAGAGGTTTCAGTGGCTACAGTGTCAGACACATGACACTCCTGATATTTAATGCCATGCTGAATGGATAAATGGAGTTTTGATGTCTTTGTTATCATTTCTGCTGACTGCCTCTATGAGAGCATGACATCTTTGATTTGCAAGGCATGTGGAACAAAGTGGAAGGAATTGATAAGAGAATTGATAATCAAAAAGAATAATGACATTGATCTTGAGGGAGTTGTTATCGATCCTTAACTGGAATAAGTTTTTGATTTCCATTCCTACACCAAACATTTGTTCGTCAAAGCTGAAGTTCCCTCTGTCAAAGATTTTAAATGAAAGGCCAAGAATATCCAAGTTTACTCAGGTGAGTGATCGTGTGTACTCAAAGGAGAGGGATTCAAAGACGGAAAACCAGTGTTTTTTGATGATACTTTGCATCATCATTAACAACAACTGTAAAAAAAATGTGCTTATCGCAAATGTGTTCAATTGAGTGCAAAAAGCAGTGGTGTTGCTTGACTGTGGTCAAGTAAAATGACAAAGAAAACTCACTTACACTCAAAGGTAAGAGAAAACACTCCAGGACCGACAATATTTGGTGTTTTAGTATTATTTAGTGGAAATGAAAAATCATTTTATTGATGGGAAAAGCCGATGATAGATGATATCATTGAGGTCATTCCTTAGTAACAAGAATTTTACAGATTCATGAAGATTTTGGGGACCTTATAGGATTTAAAAGGGGACAGATAAGAGACAAGTTTGCTATTAATATTGTTCGAGAATGACGCAGTTTATTCGTGATTTTGAGAAAACCAACCCAAAATCCTTGTGTACCACATCACTGTCTCTGATTGGTTGAATACGCTGCCGCCCCCACAAATTTCAACTATCTGCTGTTTCTACTTAAGAAACAAGTAGGTGTCACTTTTGAGATCTAGTCGGTGCCATATGATGCTTATTGTTGCAGCTGTGGGATTATTATTTTGCTTCCAAATAACAATATGTAAATCTCAAATATCAAAGGACGATGAATGCCTGGAAAAAATGCTCAAATCCATCCGGTTAATGTTAAGAATGTTGATGTGGCATTAAGATAAATTGACTGAGGATAAAGTTCATACTCTGGTTACCATGAATGTTGTTATCCAATCCTGTGAAAATCCCCAAAATAGTTGTTTAGCTCTTTTATTTAGAGCAAAGTGCTGAATGAACCAATGTTAGAGCCATGCCAGTAGCACCAGTAAAAATCACTGGACTGTTGCAGTGGGAAAATAAAACCTGACAGACATTATATCTTGGAAAATTTGAGGTCGCTGCCGCAATGTTTATTCAAAATTTGCCATTTTCAGATCGTTACTTTTCCATAAACTGTTTGATGAAATGATCAGTGTGTGCTCTTAGACGGGGAAAACCAATGTGGTAAGCCTGGCAAACACCAGTTCCTGTGGGCACAAATAAAAAATCATTAACGTCCTCTCCCACTTCATTCCTCGTGACAACAATGACAACATTTGACCTGACACCCAGGAGAGAAGAAGTTATTGTCCGACGCTCTGAAGACAAGCTGGGGCAAAAGCTTTGAGATCTCGCCACTGCCCTGGTGTGTGGTGTGGACTGAATAATGAGGCCAGACGGGGGGAGAGAGAGAGAGGGAGGGGACTGACTGGGGCTGGACGACGAGGAAGTGGGTGGAGATGACGAAAACAGGGGACAAGATACAAGAGGAAGGGAGTGTAAAGAGGGGAGCACAACAAAAGAGGAGGAACCCTCCCCTTAGAGTGTCTCCAGCATGCCCACAAACACAAGAATCCTCACACAGGATGTCGTCCACAGGCTGCCCTTTGTGCACAGATGGAGCCATGCTAAAGTGTGGGCAGGGGTTCAGACTTTACTCTCATGTCCAGGACTACAGCCGGGCCCTGGGTTTGGATTTGGGACAGTGACACTCGTGAAAAATCTGCATTTGCCCACGCACCCACACGCCCACCTCAACGACAACAATTCTGAGAAAGACGTGGGTGCTCTGCTGTCATTTGCATCGTGGTGCCTTGATATGTATTCTCCTCTGTTTGATATGAATAAATGCCGTTTGAAAAGTGGACTTGAAAGCGGACTCAGCGGGGAGCCAGGGGAGGCTCTCTGGGAGAGTTTAGTGCCGCTCCGTTCCTGTCGGCAGGACTTCAAAAGGGAGAGGAGGAAGGAGGGAGGGAGAGAGGAGGAGAGGAAAAGGCATAAAGACAGGACGAGGAGGATCAACTTTGTAAAAAGAAGAAAGATGGAAAGAGTCGGGCATGAATTACGATCCCTGGAGGTCGAGGAGGGGGACATTCTGGATTTAGTAAATAGGAAAGAAAGCGTAGTGCCAGCTATTCAACTGGCGATCCCTCCGAGTGACCCAAACCAGACCAGTTCATAAATCCAATATATGAAAAGTAACTGAACAACATACTCAGTGTCAGTATTTCCCATGAGTTATCTGTTCGGGGCGATGGCCAGACAGGCAGGGGTTGCCGAATGCCACCGTCAGCCCAGTAAGAAGTTGGAAACTGGATCAGCGTCGTGGAAATATTTCTCCATTGGCTCAACCAGACAGAAAATTCATAAAGATGCTCATGTCCTGCTGAAAAAAAGGAGTGAACTTAATTTCCACTTAAAAAATATCTTGGCTTTTCTATTGGAGTGACGGTTGGTCATGTTAGGGTGATGGACCAACACCCAAACCGAATGATGGGAAAACACTGCAGTGAGTGTGAAAGCAGCCAGCAAGAGATATCCTGTGATTAGGCAGATCCATCTTACAAAGCTTGAAGCTTGAATGATTGAGCTTGGTCTGCAGAGGCACTGACCAATCAGTGTCCTTTAAGGAGAAAGAGGCAGAAGATTTAAGCATGAAACACCGAGAAGTAGCTGCACACCTGTAAACAATGGCTGCTTGTTCTCAAACTAGCATAGATGCTACCTGCTTTAGTGGCATTTTTATCAGATCTGTTCAACACTTCTTCATAACACAAGTTAAGATATTGCTTTACTGATCCTGAGAGGGGAAGTTCCGGGGATAGAGCAGCACAGGGCCAACGAGCATACAGGAGATAACTTGAATTAAAGCGGGGTCCACACATAAGGATTTTCTTAATTTTGAAGAGATGTTTTATCTGTTAGAGAACCCACACATGAAGATAAAAATCAGACACTGAACAGTTTAGATCGTACAGTGTGTGTTGTGCTCTGATAACCTCTACACAGCACACCACACATGCCCATTCTGTCCCCCCACTGATCTAGAATCTAGTCCTCCGAGACAGAAATCTGATCAAACGTGATCTAAGAAAAACGAAGAAGAAGAAGCATAGCAACAACCATAAACGTTGTCTATGGCAACAACCGGAAGACACAACACACAACAGGGGAGAGAACATATAAGAAGAGGGAATGATGGTGGTCTTGGGACTATTTTTGATGAAAAAATCCAGAACTTAAATTAAGAAAGAAAGACTGTGAAAAAATCCTGGAGACAGCGTGAACACGTGAGTTGGTCCTCCATGTCTGAGGTCCACCAAACTTTATGTTTCAGGTCAGCCATGCTTGTTTTTAATTACGCCTGCTTCCTTGTTTCTCAGTCAGCTCGCTTCTTGATTGGCTACAGTCATGGAGTCATGACTCGGGAGTCGGCTTTCCCTACACATGAAGATTTTTGGTTGTAAATATTGAACATTTTTAATATTTATGATTGTCGGCCCGACCCATTTCGGAGGCGATTAACTGGACAAATTCACTCTTAACACCTCAAACCACAGGATAATCCGATAGGATCATCTTTTAAGACAGAAGATAATCGAGCATTTGCCATCCTTGGTCGGGAACGGGGACAGTCGGGACAAAAGCAGCCCGAAAATCTTTGCGTGTACCTCGCTTTAAGAAGAATAGATCAAATTAAATATTTAATAAAAGCATTAAAAATACAGATATTAAACGAAGAGTGAGGGCTCAATACAGGACAAAATGAGATACTCTGTACAGTGGATTGGAATAAAATATAATTGCAGTTATGATTTTTGCCAGAACCGAGCAGCCCTACTGTAAAGAATATTGGACTCTCTATCTGGTGTGTTGGGTTAAGCAAGAGAACCATCCAGCCAGTTTCTATGTTTGTTAAGAGTTACACATCCTGATTATAATAGATTTATGTTAGTTATATTAGTTAGTTGACCATATGCAAAATATTCTGACAATGCCAAGAGACCCAGCACTTGGAGACGTCAGTGTCCACACATAGAGGGATATTTGTGGAAATGTAGTTCTTAATGTGCACTGTGGCCTTTTGTCCAAATGCAAATGGAATTTTAGGTCACTGAAATTAAGATACAATAACAAGATTAACCTTTATTGATCCCCAGAGGAGAAATTCAGGTGTTACAGCAGTACAGGGGTTAGTACAAGTGTATGTAGCATGCACTAATGTCAAGAGTATAACATAATATAATAGATATAGATCAATAAACTATACAAATAACAAACAAACAAATTAGAATAAGTGGAGGTACTAAGGCATTCTGTGCAGTACATGGAAGGTGAAGTGACAGTGTGACAGGTAACAACAGTAAATGGACAAAACAAAACAAAACTTTTGCCAAGGTCAAGATTTTCAGAAACTTTGTTCACTGTTTTCTCATGTAGACGTGGAAAACAGTGTTTTTGGTTTGAAACTAGAGATGCACATCGGCATTGGTTCAACACCAATATCAGCTGAGGTCTGTTTTTTTTTTAACAACATTGTCTAATTAATGTGGGATGAACAGATAGTAGTTTTCAGATGTCTATTTGTTGTCATGCCAATTTAAACCTGATATATGGGATACCAAAATCACTTATTTAGAGAATATTCTTTATTCAGGGCAATAAAGTGACCTGTGTGACAAACAGGGTTGCGTTTTCTTGATCATACATGAGAAAAATATTGGCATTGTGAGCGAAATATGCCAATAGAAGCAATTAGAAAAACATCTGTATCAGTATCAGCTCTGATTTCACTATCTGAGCATCACTACCTGAACCATCACATAGTGTTTCTCCTCCATTTGACATTGTTCTCACTTCTGTTTGCAAGAAAGCTGATTTTCAGCAAGTTTCAGCATTGCTAACTGGGCTGGTTCTTTGTATGCAGATGCTTTTACAGTTGTTTTTCCACTATGTTGCTGCTTTATACAACATTTAGTTGATAAAAGTCCAGGACGAGACTTGGTGTTATGATTTGAGGAGTAACCATGTTAACTAGCTACCCATCACTGTCTGTATTAAGGGATTTTTCCTCAACTCTCCGCTCTGACTCACGGATAAACTTGTTTGATTTTGTTTTTTAGAGGTAAAGGTCACCAGGCCTTGTGGTCATCCCCTGCTTGTAAGATTTACTCCAATCACATTACCACAAAAACAACCCGGGCCCTTTTTCTTGACCCACTTTTGTTCTTTTACTCCCTTGCTTTACCTCATAGAGGCCTAAACCAGCCATTTGCTGCATTTCTGTGCCCTTAGTGTTTCAAGTGGACTTTTAATGCTGCTAAAAATGTCCGGCCCTGTACTTCCTAGTTTTTTTAATATTGCCCTGTTCAATTTGTAGGACAGACTTGATATAGGGATAAGGGCACATAGAGAGGAGTAGATGGTGCATGAACAGTGAAATATCACAAGTAATCTGGATTAAACTGTAAGTATTGTGTGGGAACCAAGGTGGCCTAATCTTGTACGGAATGATGCAAACTCCCAATAGCTGGAAAATGTCCCATGAAACAGGAGGGAGGGGAGGTAGTAAATAAGTCCTTCCACCAGCCGCTGCCGCCACCACAACCACCTCCTCAGCAACAAGGGTTTAACCCCCCGCCGCCAGCCTGTCTGTTCGCCCCCACACCGAGCTACACAACACTTCTCATGATGCAACACCTAGAGCAACAGTGCCCTCCCCAGCCCCGGAGCCTCCAGAACAACATGGCTCCACCACGGGAGCTGCAACAAGACGGCACATCTGGATGTCAGATTAGAGAGATAAACCTGGCAGAGGGGCGAGGATAGCACAGCAAATGAATCACTCGCTTTAAGAGGATACAGGTACGGATTCTTTCAGCAAGCCCCGACTCCCAATGACTCCTGGAAACAACTTCAAAAAGATAACCAGCGACAGGCCCCATAAAATACAGGGAACGCCATTTCAGATAAGATAAGACACAAATAAGATTAGTCTGTTATCTCCTATTACAGCTGCATCGAAAGTAATGCGCCAATGAGGCCAAATGGTCCCACAGAAGCCCGAGGTCACTTTCTCATGTAACTTTGGTGAACTTGGTGTGATGTTGGGGCGAGGATGCAGCACTGTTTGTTTTTGTATTTGTTTTATTGCTGCTCTCATTCAGGCGCAACAAAGCAGGTCAGATGTTGTGCAACATATGTGACAGGACAGCGAGCAGCGTAACACAGTTTGGCAGGATTGTGAACCATAAACCAGATCCATTATCAAAACTGCTTCATCCTTTTAAGGGTCGCAGCTGAAGGGCATCTCTGCTGCTATTGGGCAAGAGGAAATAGGACATCCTGACCGATCGTAGGACAGAGAGTCTTTCATAAACACTCACACCTACGGGCAATTTAGAGCAGTGTTAATTTTAGTTTCATTTTATTTTAGTTTAGATTTAGTCATAATTTAGTCATCTAAATTGTTTTAATTTTAGTCCAGTTTTAGTTGATGAAATTTCACAACATTTTAGTCGATGAAATCTGCTGTGAATTTAGTAACTAAAATATGAAGTGTAAAGGGTAAGGCATTTTTTATGTTTCCTTGAATTTCTGAAGTCATGTTTTACACTTGGATAAAAGCAAACATCTAATAACCCTTTATTGAATGCTAGTAAAGTCTGAATGTATAAATAAACAGAAAGTAATTTAACTTTTGTGTGAAATGGAAACACCTTTATTTAGGCTACAATACCAGAACTGACAACAAACAGTGAACCTGCTACCTACATGAATATATCAGTTCATAAAGAGAGGAGCTCTGATTGGATCGCTCCACAACTTATCCCACCACCACCAAGCTAAGGCAGCTGTGATTGGATGTCCCTCTTAACTCATCCAACCTTTGCACACAACCAAAGTAGCTGTGATTGGATATATTCCTAACTTGTCTCTACTTTCTACATGACCAAATTAGGTCTGATTGGATTAAGTCTCTGTCAAACATTGTAGTCTAGTTTTTATTTGATGATGAAAATGTCAGTTAATTTGGTTTGAGTTTTTGTCCACGTGCACTTGGTTATTTTTTAGTTATGGTCCAGTTTTTGTCAGAGAAAAAAAGTTGTTGACGAAAACTATGACGAAAATAATAAGTCAACAAAATTAACACTGATTTAGAGTAATCATCAATCTAACATGCAAGTTTTTGGTCTGGAAGGACACCAGAGTAACCAGAGAAAGAACACACATGCACGGGAAGAACATGACACTACTGCTCCAGCCTACTGATAGCCTTCGTCCAGTTCTGTGCCAGGCCCATGTTCCAACTCTCCAGGTACCCTTGAAGCTGACCCCTCCACGATGCACGGGATCCAACACACCCAGTACAAGGTAGGCTGGATCAGGTTAAGGAAAGCACGCCAGGTGCTCCCAGAACCCAGCAGATGACCTTTCTTATTCCCATCCTCCTGAGCACGTCAGCATGGGACACACGGTCCTGCCAACAATACCCAAAAAATACGTAGAAATGAAATAGTCATGGTGGACTCCAGCTCTGGTCTCTGGTCACTACTCAGTGTCCAGGCCTCACAAAGAGTATAGCAGCCCCACCCACAGATATGTCAAATAAACAAGGTCCCCGTTAGGGGCAAGATTTCTGGAGCCCAAAGTCATGTGGTGGCCCATGATGGTCCTGGTCCCCAAATTTAGATGATGATTTCCTGTTATCTTAAACCTGAATAATCAAAATTTTTTACTAAAGCTGAAAAAAATAATCTTCAACACTTCCTGAAATTGTAAAATCCTTATCTTTTTATATATACATATTTGTTAAATTGCAGTTGTTGAAATTCAGTGAGTTAGTAGATTTCAGCATGTTGAAGATTATGTGTAAAGCTCATGAGAAAATTTTACCAATCATCATCCAGAACTGATTTGAAAAAAGTAAATTGTTAAAATTTAAAAGGATTTGAAATATAAAAAAACAAACAAGATTCAGAACTAAACTGAAGGAGTGCTGCGTTTCAGTGAGAGGAATCAGTTTATTGAACAATCTGAACAAAGAAACTAAAGAAGCTCAATTAAATTTTATCTTTAAAACAAGTATCAAAGCCATTATGTTGAGTAAATACAGGGACATGTGTTCATCTAGTTCTTACTATGTTGTTTGTTTTGTTGGTTGTTTTTGAAAATAAGAAATAATGAAATGTAAAAAGGCATGTTGGCCTGCAGCTCTTGTTCGTTTGTATTATGTGTTTAGTTAGTTAATATCTTGAGCGAGAGAGGGGCAGATTCTATAAGATTTTTCTTCTTTCTGCTCCTTTTCATTCGCGTGTTTGAGATTTTTCTTGTTTGTATTGAATGTTTTATGTAATGACAAAATTAAATAAAGTCCCAAACTAAACTAAACAATCAAACAATAAAGTATATATTAAATGATGCACAAAAATAAAATAGCATAAAATGCAAATCATAAATGGGCAGGAGACATGTCACAACAAAATCATTTCATGAGTTTAGTACAATACTGCGAAGAGCCTTCAGAGTTTGATATGTTCAGTGACACAGTCTGTAAAGATAATTTGAGAAGTACTGGCTGAAATTGTTCATGTCTCTTTAATCGATCTGTTCACATGCAGCATTACCATCATTCCCTCTGTCCACATTTTGAGTGATAGGGTTTTGATTCCCTCCAGCATCGTAGAATTATACAGGCACAAGCTGTCAAGCCAGTAGTTAAACTCTGAATGAGTATTTTCTTAAATTTGGTACAACACTTTTGTCCCCAAGGAGACACAGCCGTGGGGATCTGGGTAGTTCACAGTCTAACAAGTTCTCCATGCGTTTGAGAACACTGCTTCACAGCATTCTCACAAAGCATTAATGTGTCTGCCAAATTTTGTATTATATTCCCAACAAAGACAATAACAGATAATGTGGTCTCCCTGCAGTGTAATAACATCTATTAAATATTTTATAATGAACAAATCTTCCAGTGGCTTCTCTAATACATTTACCATATTTGTGATGTTAATGAGTAGTAAAAGCTAATAATGTTGATGTGTTTTGTCATGCTAAGACTTATCATGTTTATGAGATATATTTTATTTTTAGGCTTTATTATGCTTTATCTGAGTGACAGGATGGCAAACAGCACTGAAAGCTGGGGAGAGAGGGAGAGAGAGTGTGGCATAATATGGGGTAAAGTAGGGTGACCATATGCTGAAAACCCAAAAAGAGGACCCTCAGCAGCATGTGTTGTGGCATGGCATGCTCAATATCTTGACAGGTAGGTCCATTGGAATAATGCCAGTGGTCCAGTGCAGCATTTTATTATAAATAGTAACCCTGTTACACCATGAATATAAATGGCTGCCTGGTCTGTTTTGCCTTTTTTGTCAATAAATGTGTCAGAAAATGCCCTTTGAGTAAATTATTTTGCACCTTTTTTCAGGTAAAAATAAAACATTATAGCAAGTATTTGACATTATTAAGTTGTAAATGCTTAAAACAGTATGTAATTAAAAGAAAAGAAAAAAAAAGATCTTAATTTTCAACAGGTTCCTCTTTATAAACAATTCTTAACGAGCATGTTCAACACATTTGGGAAGACAAAACAGAAACTCAACCTATTTTATATTATTTATTATTACTTCTATTTATATTATTATATTATTTAACTATTTATGAAATCCATAAAACACTATGATGAAAAAATGATAACAAAATAGATGAACTATGCAAAAATACGGCAAAAGAACCTCAAGAAAACACTCCAGAATGATACTAATGCTATTTTTTACAACATTTTTTACATTATTTACACAGAAAATACAGATAAACCACCAATAAATGACTCACATGTTTGTCTCTGAATCCTCTCTCTGCTCTCCGGCTCAGTCAGCTCACTTCCCGTCCCTCCCCCTCAGGCAATCCAGCCTTTACCGTAATGTACCGTATATCACTGGAAAGCTCTGCTTCTCAGCTTTCAGAATCTGTTAGAATTATTTGATAGAGTTACGGCAGTTTGAATCATGCCATCTCTTTTTCTGTCAGTGGCAACAGCTTTGTTTGTAGAACAAGCTGAGCAAAACCAGGACATTTTAGGGAATTTTATAAAATCCCCCAGACATACTTTTATGACCAAAAGGGAGGATATGTCTGGTCAAAAGAGGACATATGGTAACCCTAGATAAGGAGTCACAGGTCACATCTGAACCAGGCTAGGGGGGGCCATTTACCAATCATTTCAGCGGCCCTGCCAGTTCTGTGGGCAGCCCTGCAAATAGATATACCGTATTCCCTGTATTAGAGACCAGTGGTCATTAAAGTGGTGCAGGACTGAGGTCAATAAGGCAGAGATGAAATAGCATTTTTGCTAACTTTAGACAGAGAAGACCTATGCAACAGGGATTTAAACCAGAAAACTTTTTGCTTTGAGTCACTCAACTTATAGGAAATAATGCTCTCAAATACTCTGCTGTTCCACAATGGGATAAAACTTGGGGTTTTGTACCGTGTAATTTCCATAAATGCCCGAGGTCGATCATTTTTACAATATGAAAACATAAAGTATTTCAGGGCCCAAAAATAATAGGCCCTTTGCAGCTGGATGACAGCGCATTTGTAGTTTATCAGATGTGTTTTGAAAGGCCGGGGAGGCTCCATCACAAAAGCATTGGGAACTATGAGCTGGAGCTCAAACATGAAAAGTTCCTGGAAATAGAAGACGACAACTCAGAGAGCAGCCCAGCACTGAAAGCTCCAATCAACCATCAACTGGCTTCTTGCTTGTGATCTTCTACAGTGGGAGCCAGATTGTTTGTTTTCGGATTACTGTGTCTTTGTGCCTCACCTAACACTCACAAAACCAGCAAGATGTCATCATTTAAAGCCAGTTATTCATTCATCTGTCACAAAGCAATGAATCATTCCACTTGAAATGCTCAAACCCCGAGAACTATTTGTTATAAAAGTGGAATTATTCTCTCCTCCCTTGGTAAGCCTTTGAACAGCTTTGTTATGGCTCAGCTAAGTATACAAAATCCTCTAACTGGCACCAAGATGCAGCAACACATCTGAGCTGTCAGGGCAAAAATAACCTCCTGCAGAGCTGCTTCGTCAAACAAGTCACACAGATCCCAGCCTCTCCGGTCCCACAGAGGAATCACGGCCTGTTTGTCCAAGCTCGCCACATCTTCCTCGCAACAAAGTCAACAAACATGCATGGGCACATACTTGTCTAAAATAGAGGACAGATCTTATCCCCGAACAATGGCCAAGGTTTTGGATCCACCCATGTGTCGGGATTAAGACAAGCTGTTAACTGTTTGGACTCATTTCGTAGATTCAGGCTCGATGAGGTGATAGAAGCTGCAGAGACAGGAACACAGTGACCCATATACATAAACACACTGGCCACCGCATTAGGTACACCCATTCTACAGCTTGTCAATACAAATCTGCCAATCACATGGCAGCAACTCAATGCATTCAGGCATGTTCCTGCTGTATGGAGAGCTGTTTTTGCATTAAATTGATATCAGTGATGTCAACTGTAGTACTAGTACTCAAATCTGAAGTACATGTACTCAATTAGTGCTCAAGTAGACTTTACTAGTGAAGCAAAAAGTACTACTAGTAAAGCTGAGTTTTTATGAGTAACATTTTTTAAGTCTACTAGTAGTACTAGCAACATAATATTGTCTACTAGAGGACGATTTTGCTTTACTAGTAAGGTCTACTTGAGCTCTAGATGTGACAAAAACCTTCACTAGTTAAACAAAATTTCCGTTCACTAGTACGACTATCATATTTAATTACCTATAACGCTGCTATTTATCTTTATTGTGTATAATGCTCTGTCTGTTTCAATGAAGTTGTAATGCTGTTATCTGTCTTGGTTACTTTATAATGCTGCTAGTTTTTGGTAACTTACAATGCTGCTGTTTATTTTGGCCTTCTTATATCATTGCTTTCCATCCTGGTCACCATATGATGCTGTTATCCTAATTACCTTGGAATAGTGCTGATGATCTTCGCCACCTTATAATGCTGCTATAAGTTTTTATTATCCTGTAATGCTGTAGATAATCATGGCAACCTCACCATGCTGCTATACATTTTTGTTACCCTGTAATCGAATTGATCCTGGTTACTCTATAATGCCTCTAATTACCATTAGTTCTGAATACCTAAAACCAATGAAAATATTGGTCAACATATAATGCTGCTAGCAGTTTTAGTAACCTTTTAATGCTGATGACAATGTCAGTCACATTTTAACGCTGCTTTCAGTTTTAGTTTCCTTGTAGTGCTTACATTGATCTATCACTTTAAGTACTTTGTAATACTGCCATTGATTTTAGTCACCTTATGATGTCGCTATCAGGTTAGTTGAATTGTAATGCTGATAATGACCCTGATCACCTGGTCTATCAGTTTTGAACATCACATAAGCCTGCCCTTTATCTTAGTAACCTTGTCATGCTGCTGTATATCATTCTCAAATTTTAATGGTGCTTTCAGTTTCAGTCACTGTATAATGGGTTACACTTGGTCATGATGATGCTACATCATTTTATTCTTTTGCAGTGTAAATATTGATCTTGGTCAACTTTTCATGCTGCAATTAGTTTTAGTGACATTATACAGTAATGCTCATACCTTATATCAGTTTTAGTTTCCCTTTAATGCTTATATTGATCTTAGTTACTTTATAATGCTTCTATTAGTCCTACTACTATTAGTCCTTTTTTCTTTTATCTTGGTCAGCATTTAATGCTGCCATCATTTTAGATTACCTTTCAAAGCTACTATTACTTATGGTACCTTTGTTATACTGCAATTGATTTTAGTCGCCTTATGATGCTGCTATCAGGTTTATTACATTATAATGCTGCTGAAGGTCTTGGTAACCATGGTATACTCTTATTTTGAATATTGTTTTAGCCCTTATAAGCTTTTGATCTTGGTCACCTCTACTGCTGCTGTTGATCTTTGCCAATTTTGACGCTGCTATCAGTTTTAGTTACCTAATACTGTAATGCTGATAATCATTTTGGTCATTTTTAGTTTCCTTACAATGCATATACTGATCTTGGTTACTAAATTATGCTACTATTAGTCCTACTACTACTGTTTTTTTTTTTAATCTTTTATCTTAGTCAGCATTTAATGCTGCTATCATTTTTGATTACCATTAAAAGCTACGATCACTTATAGTAACTTTGTAATTTTAATTCCCTTAAAATGCTGCTTTTGGGTTTAGTTACATGATAATGCTCCTGGGGATCTTGTATTTAATATTTACTCCAGTTTTGACTATTGTTTGAACTCTTTTAAGCTTTTGATTTTAGTCACCTCGTACTGCTCCTGTTGATCTTTGCCAACATTGATGCTGCTATCAGTTTTAGTTACCTTGTAATGCTAACTGCTATCTTCTACAGACCAACGTTAGCATTTTTCTTGACCTGTTGCAAACATGTTTTCCTTTAAATAATGTTGAATGTACATGAGCACTGTCCCTCAAAGTGCGAAAAGGTATAGGCAAAAGTATCGTGCCTCAACTTTTGTCCTTTTGGGATGATCCCTAACAAAATAAAACTTTTTCGTTTGCTTTTGGGAACTGTGATGGGAAATGAGGAGGATGTTAAAATAATTTTTAAGCACAGAAAAGGATTTGCCAGGGTATTTTACATTTTCCCTCATTTTCTTCAACTAGAAGATTGGTCAATTGTTTTCCAGGACATGTGGGAACCCTGTGATAGCCGTGTATTTGGCCTTGGTGGAGGGGAGATCAGCAGACACTGGACGCTTGGGAAAGCTCTGCTGCTAGCCGATGCGAGCTGTGAAGAATAGAGGCGCGCTGAGGTCATGAGTAAACACACAGACTCGTCCAGCGAAGGGAGGGGGGGGGGGACTGGAAACACATCTGCTCTGCCTTTGATCCAAACTTCTGCGGCCCAGCACGCCACTCACCTCAGCTGCCCACTCTGCGCCTGACTACAAAACAACGGCCGCAATCCTAAACACTCGTCCTTCCTTCCCATGCTGCCCTCCGCACTGTCGCTGCTGACTCACAATAGGAGCTTTTTTTTAGAGGGACATGAATCTTCAAATGTCAGGGAAAAAAATAACATTGTCTGGGAGATGCCTTTTTCGATTGCTTCCCACGGTCTCATGTAAATGTAGTTTAAACTGTCTGAACTCTGCAGGGCTGCAGACGACTCTGGGCTGCATCAGACTGATACTCCTCTGTTTACGGATCAAAAATGAGACGATTATATCACCCCTCAGATATGCTGCCTATCAGGATTATCTTTATTTAGCTTGTCAGTCTTGAATTTATAGGCATCACTAAGCAGAACAAGGCAGTCTTCTGATGTGTGAGCACAATTCAACAGACTTTTGAAGACCATGTGACTATTTATGGACTCAAAACAGGCAGCAACTTCCAGTGGGGTTAATGAAGCCAAAGTGGAAGTGAAAAAAGCAGCTCCTTGAGCATCATTTTGAGCATGATACCAGAGCAGAGAAAGTTACAAGCCATATTGTGGTGCCATTTTAAGCTGTAGTTATGCCCCGTAGAAGTTTCACCTACACTGTGAACATCACAGACTTTAGCTTAAGTCATAATTTAGTCATTTGATTATTTTCATTTTAGTCTAGTTTTAGTTGATGAAACTTCACAGCATTTTAGTCGACTAAAATATGAAGTGTAAAGGGTAAGGCATTTTTTATGTTTCCATGAATTTCTGGAGTCATGTTTTACACTTGGATAAAATCAAACATCTAATAACCCTTTATTGAATGCTAGTAAAGTCTGAATGTATAAATGAACAGAAACAAATTGAACTTTTGTGTGAAATGCAGTCACCTTTATTTAGGCTACCTGGTAGAGCATCTCAGTTACAATACCAGAACTGACAACAAACAGTGAACCTGCTCTACATGAATATATCAATTCATAAAGAGAGGAGCTCTGATTGGATCGCTCCACAACTTATCCCACCACCACCAAGCTAAGGCAGCTGTGATTGGATGTCCCTCTTAACTCATCCAACCTTTCCACACAACCAAAGTAGCAGTGATTGGATATATTCCTAACTTGTCCCTACTTTCTACATGACCAAATTAGGTCTGATTGGATTAAGTCTCTGTCAAACATTTTCGTCTAGTTTTTATTTGTTGAGGAAAATGTCAGTTCATTTAGTTTGAGTTTTTGTGCATGCGCACTTGCTTTTATTAGTTACTGTCTAGTTTTTCGTCAGGGGAAAAAAATTATTGACGAAAACTACGATGAAAATAATAAGTCAAAAAAATTAACACTGGTGCAAAGCCGCCTTTGTCTGTCTTTCACTTTGCTGTCCTGGCAAACTTGCTTGCACTGTGAATCTACACCAGTCAAGGCCTTGAAGAGCCAATCACACATCTTGTGGTATGATAACAGTTGTGTAATTGCACTGTGCAAAGGGCTACATACACGACCCATCCTGCAGCCACCCACATGGGGCAGTTCATTAGATATTTCGACTATGCCTTTCTGGGGTTGTCCCGTTTTCCATCGCTGGGCTTTGACTTGAAAATACTTGTTCTCACGGTTGATTGTTGGCTGATGATGGCTTACAGGTGGCTATCTATAAAGCAAATCAAACATGAAGTCATGCCTGATGAATCTGTTTCAATCACAGTTGTTAACAGCTGTAGGAATTCAACAGCAAAATGATTTTCTTAATACAACAACACATTCTTGCCCCTTATAGTTCCTGAGTTTGATAACACAAGGGGCCAGATGGGAAGCTTTGGGGGGCCTGATGTGGCCCCCTGGACCTCTGTTGATGATCACTGCTTTATAGGATACACAGGATTGTCAGTCTGGCTTGTTAGGCTAGTTGCAAACCACACATCAGATCTTTTTTGACCCTTCCCAACTGCTTTTTAAGCATGCTTCAGACATCAAATCAAGATTGCATGTATATTACCCATGAGTAAATAAAAACACTAAAGCTCCTCCATTCGAACATCAAATATCTCGTCTTTGTGCTGCACTAAAGTGAAAGTGGGATTTGCAAATCCCTGCTCTCTGTTTTCACTCACATGTGACACAACTTCCCAACTCCTCTGGAGTTGGGGTTTGCACAAACTCTAACCCCTAAGTACCAAAATCAACAATAATTGGTATCCTTGCTCCTTCGCCACGACTGGAAATGACTAAATCTCACCAGCCCCTCTTTAACAGTGAACCACAGCTGAAAATATGACTAATAAGAGTTCACAGAGTACAGGAGACGTACAACACGCCGGAGTGTGGGAGAGGGACGGCGGCTTTCACAGGACAAAAGGCCAAACATGATGTCAGCTTAGTTCCCTCACAACATAACCCCCTGACCCTATGAGGAGTGAAAATTTGATGAGCCCACATTTCCATTGTGGTTAGGATTTTTGTTTAATAAGTCACAAACTGAGTCCTAACAAACCTCCTTAAATATGAAGAAACAGGGCATTAATTTGGAACTGGGAGGCTCGTGCTGTCAGGACTTGTGGGATTGGAGACCACTTCTTTAACATATGAGAGGCTCTGACATAAAACTTAGATCCAATTATTCAACGGCAGCGGGATAATCATGCAGTGCATCACCAAACAGCCACATTTAAGGATTTTTCATCCAGCATAAAGACGTGGCAACATTTTCCCTCCATCGATTCCTCTCTGACACGTAAGAAAGGAGTGTAAACAAATCCCTGTTTTTGTCATGTGAGAGACTTTCGCCGTGCTGTCTGGTATCTTTCCCTTACAAACCACGCTCGAGGTTGAGCTAGTGAGAGCTCCACCACAAGACTCCCACCCTCCAATTCCCTCTGCTTGTACTGTATGAGCCCGGAGAACCACATCCTGAGGAGAGGAACGCAATCGACAGCAATGCCTCCTTGAACTGGAAAAATTGGTTACACAATCTGAACTTTTCACTGACGACTCTGTTGCTCAAGCTTAAAAAAAATTACAATTGCTGCTTTCATGGGACGCCAAGCTGGGGAGACTGCAGAGACGCTCGTAAGGGGGAACAATAGCAGAAAAAAAAGCCCCATAGAAAAACAGCAGGCGACCAATCATGGGATGTGATTGGAGAGATGTCTGTCCTTGATGTGAGTGCCAAGGTGAAGGGCTGGATCATCATTTCCCAGGGTTCTCAGGGAGCTGTGAGCTCTGTCTGAGGGGTAGCTGCCTGAATATGAATAGACAGGAATAGGTCTTATGACTGGGTATGGATGAAGGATGATTTAATGTAAACAGCATGGACTGTTAGAGGGACATGCCCACAGAACACAGCGTTATCTGGGTCCAATCAATCAGCTGACCATAGGCTGAACAGACAAGCGGACTTAGGCTGTATTTTCAAAAATAAAGTCAACACATCAGTGCAGTAACCCTGCATGATCTGACTGCTGTGGATACCAAAAACAGTCCACATAAAGTCAAGCAAATTGGAAAATGAGCCCACGTCACATTTTATTTAGAACCTTGGTAAGAGAAAAATCATGCGGTCTTAACTAGGAATGTCCCAATCAGGCTTTTCATGGCCAATATCGATCGTGTTTGATGTTCTTTTGTTTTAACAATAAGTCAAAGGGTTTGCTCAACAAAGCAAAAAAAAAAAAAAAGATATCAAGGAGCAATGCAACATGTCTCTAGCAGTGGATACTCATTTATCACAAATTTCAACATGTGAGTAAACAAAATTATCGACAGACTGGCTAAAACTATTAATCCAATCCAACAGACAAAATAGTGCAAACAGTAGAGCTGAACGATTTCAGGAAAAGATCTAATTTTTCTGGCAGATATTGCAATTCAATTCGATTCGTGTTTTCAGTGCAATATTCACTATGTTTACAGTATAGACAACAGTAAGGAAATCAATGATCAAAATCACATAACACATTATTCATCTTCTAATATTGATGATAAATAATCTGTATTCATTATTTAAGGGATACTCCAACCTCTACTCCTAAACAGAGGCTTTGTACCGTTGACCTGCTTACCAGTACATCTGTAATTGCAAATTTGTAAAATAGTTGACACAACATATCCTGGGTCAGTCAGGAGTGCTGCAAAAAATGGCAGCTTTGGGGATCACATGATTGTCAATAAATAAAGTGTAATTCACTTAAAAATGAACTCATTAACATAATGTAACCGATATAACTGTTTCATGATGCCAATAAAACAAATTTCACCCCACCCAACTTTATTTATTCAAAGGTCAGCAAAAATCTAAATCTGCAACTCTGTAAAACACATTTAAACACATTGTGTTCTGTGCTTCATCAAATACTCATTTTACTGAGCCAACCTGAATGCATCACAATGTTTCCAAGTCAACCTCAAATGCATCACTTTTTGGAGAAGCTCTTTGGTCTCAGCGGGAATTTCAGTCCAGACTTAGACACTGGATTAATATTTTGGATGAAATGGACTGAAGTCAAAGTTTTGGAGACTCTGCTGCAGTTTATGTAAGAGGAGGACAGAGCAGCAGGAGCAGCAGATGAGCTGAAAAAGTAAACATGAGGTTAATCCACAGGTGATCAGTGTCTATAGGCATTAATTCTGATCAACCAATCACGTTTTTGGAAAAAAATATGATACTGATTGGTGCTGATACAACCAGGGCACCTTTAGTCTTAACTTTGATTCTTCTCCACACATCATCATGAGTATTTTGCAAATAAAAGGTCCAAAAAACAGAAATATGAGCTGCATTTATTGGATTCTCCTGGTGTTTGGGTGCTCTTGGTTTGCACACGTGTAAAAGCAATCTGTATGACAAAACTCCAACAGAGATTAAAGCAGGAAAAATAGTTCTGACTGAAATTTGTGGAGAAAAAGTTACAAGAGTGAAAGTAACAGTAAAGCTCCAACAGATCGTTGAAAGCAGGACAAAAACCAAACCTGGTGTCATGGCTGACAAGTCCCAAACCCCTCCGACTATCAGGTCGGGCCATAATCATGCACAAATCATGTAGTCTGACCCCGGCATCAGAGGTAGCTACTGCTCTTCCTACATGTAAAGTCACATTGTAACCTCTTGCTTGAGAATTTCCTTGTAATCCACTGACCTGATCAGTTTGGTGCTCATGGCTGTGGCCATCGTGTCTGTATTACTGTTGTATCTATCAATGAAGAGTGTTGCTCTGACCTGCTCTATTATTTATTTTGTCTTGAGATAACACGTGTTATGGCACTGGCACTGGCACTATACAAATAAAGACTGATTGAGCTGTGTAAATAACTTGCATTTTTCCAAGGGTAAATTTTCTTTTGGAAACAATAAAGTATATCAGATTTAATTTAGTCTAAACAGTGAAGGACGCTGTTTGCTTTAGGCTTGATTATCCTGTACATTAGAAAAATGTGTTGGATTGTATATTGTATTATAGTAGTGGGACCTAAAACATCTGTAGTGCCTGCAGTGCCACGATAAGCTTGGTTGGAGAAGAAAGAAGAATATTCTGCTCTTGGTCTTGTAAAATAATCCTGGTGTCTCAAAAGCTGAAACTTGAACCATTATCTTTGGCGATATTTTTGACCACCCATTAATGTTGAGGTTAACAACAATCCTGTGTTGACGTTGGTTTAAAAAGAACAAAACTGTTTCAGCTGGGGTTCAACTGGCTCAACGTGTGAGCTGAAACTCTTTGAAGAAGCAGGGATGACTTTGCAGCCTCAGACCCAACCCTGCTCCACCCTCCCTCCCTGCCTCACGGGGTCTCCGAAAAGCCGACACATGCCCCCTCCGCCCGCACCCCTACACCCCATCCCTCATGTAAACAGATCAGCATATATAAAGTGAGTGCACATTTTGGCAACACATCCCTATAATAACACACAGAGCCGGGCAGGACGATCTGCCAGGCGACTGGAAGAGGAAATAGAGGAGTATAAACAGCACTCACCGCGGCCAGGCTCGGGTTTCCACGGAGCGCCGAGGCATCCTCCGCGCAGCTCACACACACAACATAACGCTCAGGAAACACACGCAGATCTGCAGGCAGAGACAGCGCAGAGCCAGGCTAGTTAATATCAGGGTTCACCTCTAATTATGAGTACAAGACAGGCCGAGAGAGCTGTGGTGGGGGTTTGAATTCACATCGACAAAACACCAAGTATTTACTACCCCTCAGACCGGGGAGAAAATGATAGTTTACAGATAATTGCTCAGCTTTATGGGCCGCGTAAGCAGCATGAATTATTAGAAAATTTCATGTTGATAGTGGCTCATGAGAGTAATTTGACTGTTTCAGAGACTTCAAAAGCAAAGATCATTTACAAAGGCAACACCATAACATATACTGTATCATGATAATAAATCTAATCGACCTCAGCTTGTCTTCTAAACTGGAAAGTGGCCACTATCTGATCTACTGCCTGTTAAAAATGGCCTTTTTATTACAAATCATTTCTGTCTCTTATTAAATATATTGCATTTTATTGCTTGCTGTTTACTTAGGCCCTGATATTGACTTATTTTTATTGTTTTGAATGTTCTAGGTGATCTTGAGTGTGCTGAAAGGTGACCATTATTACCGTTTTTGAAAGTATTGACCCTTTTATGGCTAAACGAACAGGCTCGTTGACAAATATCACAAAAGTCTTCATGCAACATTCTCCATCCACAAAGCTGTCCGCTGCCTTTTCAGGGTTTTACAGCAGTATAAAATATAAAGCATTAAACTCAGATTTCTCCCCAGCGGTCATTTCCACAAACATTGGTTTTGCTTCAGTTGTCTGGATTAGGGGGTTTATAAACACGGCCAATGCAAACATTATTGTTAAGCAGAGGCAGGACTTAAATATACCAGACACACGCAAGAGCGACTTTATGTCAACCTTATGGGGCGTATGGAACGGGCTGGAGAAAGAAAGATCAACATGTTGGTGGGTTTGTCATTTTAAACAAAGACCCTGTTTACACAACAGTGTTTTCAGCCAAAAATGGTGACCTTTGGGTGACCTTCAGCTGTTTCTTTACTCTAAAATGGCATTCTGGCTGCCCAAAAACAGAAGACATGAAATCAGGTACTAGAGAGTAACATGGTGCAGGTTCCTCAGGCTAGACTAGTTGAGAATCAAATCCAGTTCTGACTCTTTCAAACCAGTTTTTCTTTATTTCAATCCAGTTAATATTGCTAGAAAGCAGCGTGAACCCAGTTGTTTCAACGTTGAACTGGTCAAAACCCTTTTGTGCCTCTTAGAAACCAGTGTAAATCCAGTTATAACGAAATTAAATCCAGTGTAAGTTCAGTTATTACTGTATTAAATCAGTGCAAACCCAGCCGTGACTCTGGTAAAACCTGTGTATGGCCAGCTATTGCTCAATTAAACCAGTAAAAACCCAATTATTTTTGTTTAAAACCAGTGTAAACCTATCTTATAATTTTAAAAATCAAATTATTACTATTTTAAACCAATGTTAACTCAGTTATTACTGCATTAGACCCCTGCATGAAAACAATGAAACCCATTTCTTGTTTATTCCGGTATGAATCCAGTTATCCCTGTACTGAACCTGTGAAAACCGAGTTGAGATTCTTTAACATCCAGTTGTCCATTGCTTCACTTTAAATAATAATAATAATAATAATAATAATAATAATAATAGCTTTATATATATATATATATATATATATATATATATATACATATATATATATATATATATATATATATACAAATATATATATATATATATATATATAGCACCTTTAAAAACAGACGTTTACAAAGTGCTTTAACAGACAAAATAAAAGCAGAAAAGGCAGAACTCTGAGCACAATAAAATCAATAATCAGGTCAGACAGAGACCAAAAGAGTCAAAGGGAAAGGCACAGAGGGTCATGTTCATTAAAACAACAAAAGGAAGGACAATGGTAAACTGGTGAGAGGGAGACAGCTGACATAGGCGACAGTAAGACAGTTGATAGATAATGCGATTGTAAATACATAAATTGACGACAGTTGATAGATGATGGATGATGGATGATAGATGAGAGATGATAGATGATAGATGACGGCATCACATCAGGAAGATGTAAAAGGAGAAGGTAGATAGAGGATGAGTAAAAGAGAAAAGATAAATGAAAACATAAAACAAAGTAGAAGAGCAATGGTAATAATTAAAAAGGGAGTGTATTAAAAACATGAAGATATGGTAAAAACAGGACTAAAGCAGGATGAAAAACCGGTGAGGAGAGTAAGAACAGAAGAGTTAAAAAATAGTTAAATAGTTAATTGTAAAATAGTTATGTGGAAAAATAAATAGCTAACATGGATGATGACAAGTATGCAAGCAATAAAAGGATCATGTAAAAGCAAGTCTAAAAAAGTGAGTTTTAAGATGTGATTTAAAAGATGTCATTGATTCAGCTCGCCTTATCTCCTCGGGCAGGGCGTTCGTTGAGGAGCTCTGACAGAAAAGGCTCGATCACCTTTTGTCTTAAGCCTCAACTTTGGAACAGCCAAGAGGCCCCCGCCCGAGGATCTGAGGCTGCGGGCTGGCTCATAAGGTGTCAATAATTCAGGAATGTAGGCTGGGGCCAGACCTGTAACAGCCTTAAAAGTGATCAGTAAAATCTTAAAATCAATTCGGAAATGGACAGGGAGCCAATGGAGAGAAGCAAGAACAGGAGTTATGTGATGCCGTCTGTTAAAACCAGTTAAAAGTTAAAGCTTATAAACACGATTTTCACTGTATAACCTCAGCAAACCCAGTCATTACTCATTCATTAGCAGTGCAAATCCAGTTGTTGGTCTATTGAAACAGTGCAAGTTATTGCTATATTAAATCAGTGAAAACCCCTAGATAAAACTAGTGTACTGCAAGTTGTAACTAAATAAAAAACAGATATGTTTGTTTGAACAAGTGTTAACCGTTCATTTTCTATTTAAGCAATGAAAAGTCAGTTTTTACTATTTTAATCCAGAGTAAACCCAGTTGCTACTCTTTGGAACCAGTGAAAACACAAGTGTAACCTTGATAAAATGAGTTAAAAACTGTTATATTTGTTTGAAACAAGTGAAAACCAAGTTTTTACTGTTTTAATCCAGCATAAATCCAGTTCTTTACATTATCACTCCAGTGAATCAACTTAATTTCAGTTTTTTTGCAATATTGATCGAGAGTGAACCCAGTTTTAAATCCATCAAACAAGTGAAAAAAAAAACGTTTTTACTGTTTTAATCCAGTATAAATCTGGTTCTTTAAATAATGCAGTGTAAATCCAGTTCTTTGCAATGTTGATCCAGTGTAAACCCAGTTTAAAATCTATTAAACATGTGAAAACCCAGTTTTACTGTTTAAGTGCAGTATAAATCCAGTTCTTTACATTATCACTCCCATAAAAATCCAGTTCTTCATTATCAAACCATGTTATTTCAGTTTTTTTGCAATATTGATCACGAGTGAACCCAGTTTTAAATCCATCAAACAAGTGAAAAAAACGTTTTTACTGTTTTAATCCAGTATAAATCTGGTTCTTTAAATAATCCAGTGTAAATCCAGTTCTTTGCAATACTGATCCAGCGTAAACCCAGTTTTACTGTCTAAGTGCAGATAAATCCAGTTCTTTACATTAGTTAACCACTATAAATCCAGTTGTTACACCCTGCAATAATTGTTCAATGAGCTTTTACTCAAAGCTTAAGTCAGTGTTAAAAATGTACAGATTCTTTTATTTGAAATTCAGCCTGATGAGAAAATGCCGCTGTATTTCGTTTCATTTGTTCTGGTAATAAAGCTTTAAATGTCCCCTCTGTAATCTTCCTTCAGTAAATCAGAATCAAGCCCTTGAAGCAACTCTTTTATTGCTAAATTAATTTTAACACGACATGACCAGAAAACTAAGTGGACCAAATTACACAACCTTTGACCCCAGCAGACTGGCTCTAATTTGACGTGTCGGGGACCTGCTGAGAGAAGCCGTGGTCTCGGTCTGCAGCAGGTCAGAGCGGCCTGAACGTCCCGGCTCCTCAGGGAGCAGATATTAACTTTACTGACAGGAAGAGGACCATGTTGGTCCCATGAAAAGGTGGCCAAGGGTCACAGACACTAGATGGGCCGTGGAGACAGATTCTCACTGCCCTGCAGTCTCCGCTCTCCCACTCGACAGCCTCTCAAGGGAACCACTTAACGGCTGCGTGCTCTCAAAAACACCCCGAGCAGGTAGAGACAGGACATAAAAAACAAGTGAGGGGGAGAAAATCAACATGGAAACCACAGATGACTTCGACTTTCTGTGGGAAATTTGGCTGAGCATGAGTCGTTGGAATGTCTGTTTCTGATTCATTTCACAGGGAATTGATTCTTTGAAGACATAAAGTGGAGCTTTACCATACTTAAATAAAGGGAAATAAGTTATGTTTTCTTTCTGTCAAGAAATATAGCATCATGTAAGAATACAGGAAGTGAATCAGAGAGAAGCATAAGTTCAATTAGGCTTAAATATGAGGAATAAAATCTGAATCTGAAAATCATGACTTAATCGTTTTAGACCTTTAACATTAGGGTTTAAAAAAGTGACATGCAAAGATATTTAAGAGCAATATGATCATTTTACATTAAAGTGAGAAATAAATTAAAATTCAAAAATCTGTAGGAGCTTTAGCTGGAAAAATGTATGAAGAAGTGCCGCTCACAGCATCGTTATCGAAGATATTGGCTTAGAATTTATCATTAGTATAATATCAATGTCAATGTCAGCTTTATCTATACAGCATATTTAAGACAGCCAGTGGCCTACCAAAGTGCTTTATAGTAAAATAGACAGAAAACAATAAAAGTCAATAAAACCAATAAAACCAATAAAAGCCTATAGCATAAGCAGAAACCTTTTCTCCTCACTGGACAGTGGAAACTCCTGTAATTTCATACCTTACCATGCAGGACAGAACCAGACTAATTAGTGGAAACACAGCTTTAATACTTTTAACTATTTATAAATTTATTCATTCTGAGTTTCTTTTTGTGTCAGCTAAAACAAGTTTTGAAAAAAACAGTTAACCAGATATTGGCAAAAAAAAAATCCAATATCCTGCATCCCTAAAATTGATTGTTTTTCTTAAAGTTTGTACAAAGATAATTGCAAAAAAAATGTTCACAGGTGAAAAAATCTGCTTGCATCAGTGTTAATTTTGACAGCACTTTTTAATTTAGTTTTAGTTATAGTCTTTTGCCTAAAATATCTTTTAGTTTTAGTCATAATTTAGTCAGCTAAATTGTCTTAATTTTAGTCCAAGTTTAAGTTTATGAAATGTCAAAACATTTTAGTCGACGAAATCTGCTGTAAATTTAGTCGACTAAAATATGAAGTGTAAAGGGTAAGGCATTTTTTATGTGTCCTTGAATTTCTGAAGTCATGTTTTACACTTGGATAAAATCAAACATCTAATAACCCTTTATTGAATGCTACTAAAATCTGAATGTATATGTGAACAGAAACAAATTGAACTTTTGTGTGAAATGCAGTCACCTTTATTTAGGCTACCTGGCAGAGCATCTCAGTTACAATACCAGAACTGACAACAAACAGTGAACCTGCTCTACATGAATATATCAATTCATAAAGAGAGGAGCTCTGATTGGATCGCTCCACAACTTATCTCATCACCACCAAGCTAAGGCAGCTGTGATTGGATATATTCCTAACTTGTCCCTACTCTCTACATGACCAGATTAGGTCTGATTGGATTAAGTCTCTGTCAAACATTTTAGTCTAGTTTTTATTTGTTGATGAAAATGTCAGTTGATTTAGTTTTGAGTTTTTGTGCATGTGCACTTGTTTTTATTAGTTACTGTCTAGTTTTCGTCAGGGGAAAAAAGATTATTGACAAAAACTATGACAAAAATAATTGGTCAACAAAATTAACACTGGCTTGCATGAAATAATTCTTCTTTTGTATTAATAAAATTCAGATTTCTTTGTGTTTACAATAAAATAGTAGAACATAAAACTCGTACCTCCATGAATCTGCTTGGAAATACATCTGAGGTTGAAGTGCCTCTTCAGGAAGTTGGCAACCAGAGTGAAGTTTTTCCCTGGAATAAAAGATAATAACAAACAAAGGTAAGAATGAAGAGGGAGAAGAAACATAACAGAGATGAAAAAATGACACCATGTTTCCATTAATTTATTATGTTCCATCCATCCATCATCTATACTGCTTGTCCCTTTGGGGTCGCGGGGGTTGGAGTCTGTCCCAGCTGACATTGGGTGAGAAGCAGGGCACACCCTGAACTGGTCACCAGCAAATCGCAGGGCCACATAGAGAGACAGACAAACATTCACTCTCACACTCATACCTAAGGGCAATTTGGAGTCACCAATCAACATAATGAGCATGTTTGTGGTCTGTGGGAGGAAGTCGGAGAGCCTGGAGAGAACCCATGCACGCACAGGGAGGACATGCAAACTCCACAGAGAGAGGTCCTGACCATCATGGAGATCACAACCTTCTTGCTGTGAGGCACATGCACTACCTGCTGTGCAAGGTAAAACACTGTTTACAGTCAGATCCCTAAAGTGATCTACTTATTGATCATCAGATAATTTATCAGAAATGTTTAGTCTTAATGGGGAGTTAATACTTATGTATTTTATCTTGTTTGAAAAGCATTACGTATTTCGTCCAAAACTCCTACTATTGGTTCTTTTCTTGTTTATAAGATTTAACTTCTTTTCACACTAATCAGCTTCTGCACCATAACTATGATGGTCTTTTATTATGGCTTATCTTTAGTGTACACTCTGTATTGTTGTATGTGTGGCTTGTAAATTAATATAGAGTTCATATTGTGTTGTGTCATCTTGCTACTGCCAGTTACTATTTTTTATGTACTATACTTATTTTAAGATTGTACATACACGTACAAGTGCATAACATTAACCAAACTGAACAAAATTGAAAATAGCCTGTGGCTAAACTCTGGCACATTTATATATCAATGTTCATTACTATGCACTGTCCTCTATTTAAATAAACAGACAACACTTAAAAAAAAAATGAGTGGAACGGCAGAACCCTCTCTTTAATACAACTGAAGATTATGAACTTCCTGTACTTTCAATATCAGCAATCATTTTAATATTGGAGACTGCATCATCTAGGATCAAATGGTATTAAGACAAGAACATTTAGACAACCTCAATATATGAAAGTATTACTGATACTTAAGTAGAAATAAACAGTGTCCATGAATTAGTCTGCAATTTTCTTCTATTGGAAATATAACTGGACCAGTTGGGGGTATAAAAGTTCTGTTTTGTTGCCATGATTCAAATAAGTATCGGGATTTTTTTTTTACTTAAATCCTCTCTAATATTCTGGTTATGTGGCAAACTTCTATTATGTCTTTAAAGGAAAGAGACAATATTGTGAATTGTAGTTTAGCTCAGAGATACCCAAACACGATCTTCAGTTCATTTTCCCAGCCCTAGTTGAAGCTGAAAAGTGACGCCAGCAGTCAGCTCAGTGACGGGAACTTTTTGGTTAATGTGTGCCGGCTTTGTCTCCATCCCCTGATACTCTAATGACATTTATTGAGTTCCCCCGCTGTAACATAATACAGCCTCTGTTGGAAATCAAATCATTTTTTGGCAAAGTAAATGTTATTCCAACCCAGAGATAAAGCATTAAATAAAAAGACAAACCGAGTTAATATTCTTGATTTAATAAAGATATCATTTTCTAAGAGGACTTCCACAGCTGGCACTGAAGAGCAAACAGTCTGCAGGAGATGAAAACGCTCTGCAAAAGACGAGACATCAGACTGGAAAGTTGTGAAATACGAAAATCAAACTAAGAACCACATTGGTGAAATCAGAACAGTACTGGTATCTGTTATAATTCAACGGTGCTGAATTTTGGGTATTTTCTCTCTTCCTGCAGGGAAACTCCTGCACACTTGTCTATCTGTGCAGCACCAGCACTGCTGCCACGTTTTCTTCTCTTTGTGACATGCCAAAGGACTTCAGAAACTGTTTTCTGGATTAAATTTGAGAGACAATCTGATTCTTCCACGCTTTGTTACTTTTCAGTCTAACAGCCATTAATCCAACGAGGACTGTAACATTTTAAAATCTAGAGAATTTAGGTTTGACTATGAAAAATTCTAATAACTTAAATTGGTATAAAAATGCATATATGTAATTTTTTTTTAGAAATATGACCAAACATTCTGCAGCATGTTTTCTTGCCTGAAATGTGCCCATAAAGTCATGTGTTATCATGTTTTTCTTTTCTGTTATGATTCAGCAATGACAGAAACAGAACTCCTCAGTGCAGGGAAACTTCTTCTCTTTGCCTTTTTTCAATTAGACATAAACTCAAACATCTTTGTAACATGCCATAAAGACATAAGGAACATCAATATCTGCCTGATTTTTGGATTAAATTTGAGAGGCAGTCTGATTCTTCCAAGCTTTGTTACTTTTCAACTCTAAACGAGGAATCTAACATTTCAGAATGCAGGGAATTTGGGTTAAGAGCATGAAAAATTCTAATAACTAAAACTGGTACAGAGAGCATCAGACATAAAAACAGTTCCTGATCATCTTTATTACCTGTGTCCAGTGTTACATTCAGAGCTCTTTCTCATTGTGGACTGCACAGACTCAAATTAATCCAAATATGTCCATTATTTATTCCACCTTCCAGTTGGGTTGGTTTATATATCAAGCTTTATAAATGTATTGATACACATTCAAAGTCCTTATCAGGTACTATTGGCTTGGGCCCCCTTTTGCCTTCAGACCTGCCTTTATTCTTCGTGGCATAGATTCAACAAGGTGCTGAAAACATCCCTGACATGACAGCATCACACAGTTGCTCAGATTTGTTAGTTCAACATCAACGATGAGAACCTCCCGATCCATCTCCTCAACCAATTCCAGTTGAGAAGAATAACTTCTACCTCAAGGAATCAATATCATAAGTATGATAGGCCTAACAATTCCACACTCTCATCCGAGGAAGTCAGGAGAAATTAGTTTATTTATTTATCTAGCCCTTATTTAGCCAGAATAAATAAATTGAGATCAGAAATCTCTTTTCCAAAGGTAACCAAGACTGACAGCAGCACATAGTTTCAACAAGCACACAAACTTATCTAAAATCAATAATAAAAAATCAGTTAAAACAGTTAAAAGCCTGGACTCCAAGTTTTATCAAAGTTTTGACAGCAAACAGGGTGATAAAGCTTTGCATTTTTAAACCAGTCTGAAGAAGATCCATCCGCCCATCCATTCATCATCGACACTGCTTGTCCCTTTCTGAGTGGCGGGGGGCTGGAGCCTGTCCCAGCTGACATTGGGCGAAAGGCGGGGTAAACCCTGAACCAGTCGCCAGTCTATCACAGGGCCACATAGAGAGACAGACAACCGTTTACTCATACTCATACCTAAGGGCAATTTGGAGCCACCACTTAACCTAATGAGCATGTTTTTGGTCTGTGGGACTCAGTCAGAACAAAATGTCCAAGGAAAGAAGGTCGTGTGGTCCATCCTTTTGGATTAAAAGAGAGGAAAGGTACTCCACAATCTTCCTCAGAATGGCTTCACAAAGTTCGCCTCTACCAGCTTCTTTAAACATAAAAAGAGAAACAGGACTTATTTCTGTAATAAAACCCAGTAAGACTTTTAGCCACATACTGGATGTGTTTCCTAAAAGAAAATCTGTCACCAAGTACGAACTCTAAGTACTTAAAATATCAACTCAATTTGTTGCTCGTCTCTTGTTACAATTTTCTCTGAAAAAAAGTACTTTTTGCTCTTGAAGATGTAAAAAACCTGGGTTTTGTTTAGCTTAGAACAAGCTGCAGCTGACGAAGGCATGCTGAAGAGATTAAAAAAGAGATCAAAACTCACGGCAGACAGAAGACGGAAGTGGTTAATTTTCACCAAGAAGTTACTTACTGCACATCTCCCTCTAAGTGGAAACATCAGCAACTTGCAGAAGCGGCTAATGAATATCAGGATTGTCGTGTGTTTGACATTATTGCCACTGAAAATCTGTGCAGGCCAACTTTTTTTCACACGGAAAATCAGCAGGAAATGATGAAGAAATCTTTAAAGAACAAAACTGACAAGCAAAACCTTTGATGCAATTAGTATCAGTTAAATGGTATCAGTTCCCATCCTTATCCATCGCATCCCAAAGATGTTCCACTGGATTGAGATGTGGTGACTGCCGAGTCAACTGGAGTACAGTGAACTCATTGTCATGTCCAAGAAACCAGTTTGAGATGATCTGGGCTTTGAGACATGGAGCTGGAAGTCTCCATCAGAAGATGGTCCACTGTGGTCATAAAGCGTTGGACATGGTTTAAATGATGCTCAGGTGGTACTAAGGGGCCCAAAATGTGCCAGAAGTAATGTTCACCACATCAGTACACAAACAAAAGTCTGAACTGTTGAGACAAGGCAGGATGGATCCAGGCTTTCATGATGTTCGCACCATCTCAGTGTGGGATATCAGCAGATATCAGACTGGGCAACCACTCTGGTCTGACATTTGGAGGACATTCTCACAGAGAAAACTGCTGCTCACAGGATATTTTCTCTTTTTCAGACCATTATCTGTGGAACTTATGGTGCTTTTTCATTTGTAATATCAGCCCAACTCGGCTCAACTCCACATGGTTTGGTTTCTATCTGCTTCGTTTTCCACTCCAGTACAGACATAGTTAGTAACTCTTAGCGGGGGACGAGACTTTATAACATGGCTGCGTGTTTGCATTGATAATGAGGGGAGGAGGAGGGGGAGGGGAAGTGAAGTGTGCATCGTCCCCAGCCTTAGTGACCCCCTCGCAGCATTTTCCCCAGAGATAAGTTCCTTTTTATTACGGACAAAAAAACCTCTTATGTAAAATGTCTGCCATTTCCGTGTTTATATTGAATTCTGCTTTTAATGTCCAATTCTGCGATTGCGTCCGTGTTAGTGGATTTTATAGAGCCGTAGTCATGCCTAAATGTAGGCCATGTGATTGGCTGCTTGGCTGATTCCTTTAGGAGCAGTGAACAGGTGTACTTCATTAAGTCGCTGATGAGCGTCTTCTCTTTTGCATATTCATTCAAGCTGATATTCTGGGTTAAATAAAAGCTTATATTCGTCTTTTTGATGTGCATAACTCATGGATGTCAGACCTCTTATTAAGCAGCTTAAACCCAGATTGGGTCATTAAAACTGGCTCGTTAGTACACCCCTTTGCTCTGCCCTGTCACATTAAACCCTGTGCTCATTCCTCATGTCATTGTACTGTTACCTCTGTATCCTTGAGTACATTGCGTTTATATTCAGTTAACCACAATCTAATCCCAAGGGCGAGCAAAGTACAAAACAGCAAAGTCATTCATGAAGTGAGAAACCGTTCATTGTGTTTTAATTTGACTGACCTCCCAGCCGAGCAGAGAAACCACGACCCGGGCCTCCGCTCTATTTGTCCTGGAATGTTTGTCATGCCATGTAAGATGTGCAGGGCAGAAACGGTGGCCTGTTGCCTAATCTGGCAGGAATTTGTTGACTTAAAGCGAGAGCCTGGCTAACACGCCATCCAGTTGTTCTTCGTAAACAAGACAACAGTGCTGGGAAGCTGACAGGGCCTGGTTCACTTCCAGTCCGACTTTTTCTCCTCTTGACGCAAAACTAAACCCTCCAGCTCTGCTTTTTCTGTCTCTTTCTGCACTCTAGTGTTGCTGCTGCCGTGTGAAACACTCATTAGCTGCAAACCGTGGGGATTTCAGAATTCTAACTTCAATTAAAGGATTACATGTCTCCCATAGTTTGAGAAAATCCTGACCTCTCACACTCGAGGCTCGCTCACAACTCCCTGGATATGGTCGAAACTGCGGCGTCATTGGCCCGTCTTTGTGCCTGACATTTTGGCTGTGTTCACCCGTCGGCAACACTGACGCTCACTCATCAATAAAACTCGGACAAGCCTCCGCTGAAACGCTGACCCTCGCCTAGGATAAATAAGCTCCGCGCCGAGCAGACGGCGTGTTAACAGCACGGGGCCCACACACCAGCGTGAGGGGGCCCTCTGTGAAACATTCCCCTTTCCCTGCCGGCTGATGTGATCTCAGCGCCGACTCAAAGCATCTCATTATCCTCTTCAAAAAGAAGCAGTCTTGTGATTCTTTAGATAATGACCTGCAATTACAGAGACAGTTCGCCACAAAGCTGCCACAGGTAAACGCTCGAGTCCGCTGGTCAGTGATTAATGGCGCCACCTCCGCTTTCTTTCTGTTTCTTGAACTGTGGCTGGATTAGAGCAAGGATTAGATCACTGCCTCTGCAAATACAAAACAGAGCTGCAGAAAATGGAGCACTGCAATCTTGCGGAAGAGACAAATAAATAAAGTGCAAAGCTCTTCTTTACTGTTTGTTTAATAATTATGTTAAATTGCAGGGGTACCAAACAAGGTGTCTGCGTAACCTGCAGGGAGCCAATGAGGTGCTCTTAGGGACATTTAAAAAATAACACAAGTCACCATCACAGAACTTGAAATAGACATTTTTACATTTCAATTGTATGCTTTGCTAATAAATCACACTTAATAAAAACTTGTGATCTAAAATGTGACCTGCATGGGCTCAAAGTTTACATCGATGCTGACACAAAAAAACTAGAGAGCACTTGGAGAGCGTAAACCTCCACCAAAATAGCTCATATATTGCTGTTACATCTATAAAGCAATAGTTCCATGACAAAGTTACCATCATAATATGATTCATGACCCTGAAAACCCACACCTAGCACTCAGAATCATGGTGATACCATTGGTAGTTAGACATAGGGCTGAACGATTTTAGGAAAAGATCTAATTTTAATTTCTGGCAGATATTTCAATTTGATTCACAATTTTCTTCAAATCAGGCTTCAGTGCAATATTCACTGTGTTTACAGTATAGACAACAGTAAGGAAGTGAATGATCAAAAGCACATAGCACACTATTTATCATTAATATTGATGATAAATAATCAATTTTCATTATTCAAGGGATACTCCAACTTCTACTCCTAAACAGAGGCTTTGTGTTGTTGACCTACTTACCAGCACTTCCTCGGTTAAGATGTGACGTTCGCGAACGAGTCGACTCTTTTAGGTGAACAATGAGAACCGATTTGCAGTTGTGAGTAAGCCGTTCATTTGCAAGCCATTCTTAAATGTAAATTGCCTACAAATTTGTAAAATAGTATGTGTAAAATAGTTGACACAACAGATCCTGGGTCAATCAAGATGGCTGCAAAAATTGCAGCTTTGGCGATCACAATTGTGTTGTCTGAAATTGCAATTTTGATCTGAAAACGATAAATCTTTCAGCTCTAGTGAGTAATTCTGGATTAGTTCATCTCCTAAACAACGAGAATACAGTGTATTTTCATCAGGTAAACTAGTGATCAAAACCATGGCTTCTGTCCTTACAAAATAGGCAATCGGTTTACAACAAATACTTTGAAGATAAACTTTTATTCAGCTCTTCAGTTTTTCCCTAAAAGTTTGTAAAATTGTGTCCGTACAAGCATGAATGTTGATTACAGCAGAGAGGTTCTGCATGAGGAGAGCTGCAGACTGCAGAGGCACTTATAACAGCTGATAGAGTTCTCTGATCCTCAAACATCCTGAGGTAGCTTTTCGTAGTCACACTTTTATTTCATCCAGCTTCATGACACAAGCTTGCAATTTATTCACCTGAATAGACAGGTAACGTAGGTTTCTCCAGTTCCCATAGCAGTTCCCTCCATTTTTCATTGACCTGTTGACTCTCCATCTACAGAAGTTTCTCCTGTGTGTACCCCACTGCATCCAAGTATTCACAAGTATCCGATTACACAGCTGTCAGATTTGCAGCTAAAATCGTCCATCTCTCCCATCTATCAGGTAGCAGTTGCTTCCTCTTGAAAAGCCTGCAGAATGTGGCTGGTCTTCGTGCTGCAGGTGGACGGACATGTACACCCATGGCCAAAAGTGTTGAGAATGACACAAACAGTAATTTGTCGTCTATACTATAAACAAAGTGAATATTGCACTGAAGCTTGATTTGAAGAAAATCGAATTGAAATTGCACTTTCTGCCAGAAAAGTCACAATTAGATCTTTTCCTAAAATCCTTCAGCCCTCATTGAGCCCCCTTTGACTAAGAGTGAATATTCCTACAAAGTTCATAACAAATCTCTAGCCTTAACCTTGAGTTAATGCATTCACAAGTGAGGAGGGAGCACGACGCCCAGTGACATTGACCTTTGACCTCCAAATCTGATGACATTATTAGTGGGTCTGGGGTGGACATTCATGCAGCTCATCAGCTTATTTGAAATACTTTACTCATTAAAAAGGCCAAGAAAGAAGACTGTATGGATAACAGGACAACCAAAAACACAGTCACTCAGGCCCTGGACATGCTGGAGCAGAGGCATAAAAACATAAAAGTTAATATAAAACATAAAAGTTAATATCAAACTGCAACGCTCATCAATCTCTCCACACAGATTAAGCTCTCATAGTAATTTTTTATGTCCCTGAAACTGTGAGAAATCAAAACAAATCTTCTAATGGAGTCAACCTGCGTGCTTCTTTGATGCCCAGTAATTATGATTGATATTTTCCTGCAGGTACGGTTGTTCCCTCGGTGACAGGCCATTACACTAAACATCATAAAGTAGAAGTTTAGCCCTCAGCAAAATTGACACGTCAGACAACCTGAGACTGGTTAGTCCAGCTCTGTGAACATCCATTAGACCAAATCACAAAGAATCTGTAATCCTCGTAATAACCAGAGCATTTATGGAGAGTCAGGAGCCATTTTGTCTGAGTGGCATTTGTGTGACATTTTGGCATTAAATGTAAATATTGCTTTGCACAATTAAGAGCATCATGTTCATAATGTGTCAAATAAAAACCATTAATGCCAAGGGCCAAATTCATATTTTGATTCCAGAGGCAAGTTTGTTCTGTGCCTCAGTTTCACAGTTAAACTCAGTATATCGTACATCTGTAAATATGGTCGTCTTTATATACGGTATCTCTGAAGACAAGGTTTTAAATGCAGACTGAGTCATACCAAGACGCAAAATGATTAATCTGGTTTTGAATAACAATTTCTTCAGCCCAGAGGCCAGATCTATAACTAAAGAACGATAATATAAGTTATAGCCTGATATCACAGTGATGCACTGCATTGGATTTGCTTATAAAGTACAAAGTACAGTTTTAACTTTAATTTGAGGAAACTAACAATCATACTGATTCATATTAGGAATGCATGATATTGGATCTTTGCCGATATCCAATATTTCTGAACTCGTTATTGCCAATATCTTTATTACTTTCAAGAGCACAAAGTCCATAGTTTATGAAAATTGACTTGTTGCTTTCAGTGTGAGAGTCTGTTTGTGAGAAGAACAGATGCAAAACAAGAAAAACAACATTTAACTCTTGAAAAAGGACACTCTTGAATTTCAAATATGCAGTGGTAATAAAATGAAGCATTTCGGTACATTTGTGTATTTTGCAGACATTACTGCCAATAAATGGCAGATATATATCGGCAGTAAATATTGGCAAAAGTTTCAATATCAGCTCATACTGATATTTTACTTTTTAGGCCAACATAGCTGCTACCCACATCATACTGATAATATCATGCATCCCTACTTCATACAGTAATATTTGTCATCTTACATCATGAATTAACATAAACTGAGTTCAAGTGCAATGTCTGTGGATCCATTAGCAAAGCATTTGCAGCTGATGGCTACCAAAATATATCAAATTGTCATAAACTGCTATACTGACACCTTTAGCTGTTTTAGACACATCATTTCAAATAATGTATTTCCTGTTGTGTATGCAAAAGATGCAAATTGAACTCTAGCTAACTGTGGTGCAGTCAATTGTCAATAAGTGATTAAAAAACATTATTTGATTGATACAAATAGCAAAGTAAGAGAAATTTATCAAAGTTGAGATGCTAAATAAGGTACTTGGCACCTGAACAGTCTGTCAATGGACATAGCAAAGACAGACTTTTACACGGAGCATTGATTGTTTGTGCAATAAATAAACCTCTTACATTATGGTACATTTGTGCATTCTGCCAGTATTACAGCTGACATGTGGGATATTTATGGCCAATTTGTTGTTTTTTTTTTTTAAATCAGCTGCAAATATCAGGAATAATAATACAGATGATTAACTTCTTAGGTAGTTTTCTGTCAATGCTGATATTGCTGCTAATATAATTATTCTGTGAAGTCGTATTGTGGGAGACTTTCACCAGAAGGTGTGATCACAAAAACTAGATATCATAGATATATATATATATATATATATATATATATATATATATACAGATATTAATTTTAATATAAGTTTGATCTCTATATCCATGGTTGTATTGATTATTCATCCATAGTAACTATCTTTACAACCATATAGACATGAGGTCCCTCTTGAAAATGAGATGCCACATCTCAAGGGGCTTACCTTAAATAAATTAATATTGAACAAAGACAAATATGGAGCTATACAAATAAAGATTGAACGACTGAATCTATATTCGGCAGAGACAAATGTGATGAGGAAAGATTTATGATCTGAGCATCAATGTTTGTCTCTATCATAAATTCTTATTTTTAGCCCCTTTGTCTCTGCCTGGATGGATACATCTCTGGATGTATGTGTTTGTATATACGAATATGTATGTATTTTCATAAATATTCGTATATGTGTATCTATAAAATGGAGTATATGGCGTGAGCCTGCTCTATTGGAAAGTGCCTTGAAATAACATTTGTTATGAACTGGCTCTATACAAATAAAGATTGATTGAAAAACTCTTTTCATGCATCGGCCCTGACTTTCCAAATCGGTGCAGCACTGTATGAAAAAAAGCACTTTTCACATCAGAAAAGTTCAGCATAATCTTTGAGTTTTTATAAATAGAGCATCCCATCATGTTCCCTCCCTTGCACTTATTTTGAGAATGCTTTTATCGTTTAAGTCATGAAGATTTATTTATTGATCCCAAAGGGAAACTGCATGAGCACACAGTTTGGTATGATGAGCATGTTAAAACGACAGTTCCATTCCTTTATTGGAGAAAAATAACATAATCTGTTTTTCTTTTAATAGTAATGCAGTAATCATCTGATGCTGGCTGTCTGCTCAGAGAGGAATGCAGATCAGTATCTCTGTTTTGTTTCTCTGCCCAGTCTCCGTCCAACAGGGACCAGGAAGTAACAATCTTTCATAGCATATTCATGACTTTCTCTGTTTTTAGAAGCTTTGATTTAGTCCTTTAGCCTCTTTAGCCTCATGTCAAGCTCCACAACTATTCCCCCTGCTCTCCCTGGTGGCTTAAGCACGCCAATTCCCAGGACAAGTTTGAGTGGGACGTCTGGACGCGGAGTTGGGAACCAGAGCATCGCTGTGCCCCGAGACATCAGCTGTTGCTCCAACTTTATAACGTCCTGCGCAGTGCGGAGTTGCTCTTGGCCCTCTGCCCGGGCTCTCTCGTGCTAAGCTTACATTCATGTTTCTCTCTCACAAACAGTTTGCTGGTGCCTCCTCTGGGAATCGGTGGCCTCTTTCTGTGGCGACTGTGGCCCGCGGTGGTGCAATACTCGAATCTAAAGGGTTTTCGTTTGAGCTTCCTGCAAGAGAAGATGTTCTTGCTTAATTGTTTTGAAACTGAATGCATGACAGTGTTATGACAGGTCAAATCAAACAGTAAACAAGCTAGCACGGCATGTTTTCAGAGATGTGGTAGATAGTAATGTAACCGCGTGTATGGATAGTATTCTGCTGCCTTGAAATGCACCACAGAAGAAGAGACGGAGACTCCACAGGGCTGGTGCCAAGGCTAAAGCACTGTACTTGAAAAACACACTCACACACACACTCATCCCTGCAGCTTTCACCGCTTCCTGGGAAAACAATGAGAGGAAAGAAAAGTCAACAAACCAAAAGGCATCCAGTGAGAGTAGGACTGTAAGACGGGGTGAGAAGCATTGAGAGCGAGGGCAAAGGTAAGCCCCCATGGAACCGACTTCATTAACTTCAGTCATATCCTGAGGAGATCATTAAAACAGCTCTACAGAACACAGCCCACTTCTCTCCATCCGCATTCCTGACTGCACATGCTGCTGCGACTCATGAAGGAAGCAGAGATGTTTTTACAGACGCACTCCTGAACATTTCTGGAAGATTTCAGGATTTTGGAATATTTCTGATTTTCTGGTTTGTTTGTGCACCTTACAGAGGGAGACTTTCCTGGTCAGACGTGAGCAGGGAGGCCTGAGGAGATGGGACGTGATGTAACAACTTAGAATTGGCTGAAAGATTTATTTTTTATTTTTTTTAATGTCTTTAATTTAGATTTTCAGCAAGCATGACAGTCACAGTAACTGCAATTGTGAATTTTTATGTGGGGATCATTATATACATTGAAAGCAAAAGACATTTAAAACAGAAAGAAAAGAAAATTAATAAATAAATAAATAAAATAAATGAATAAAAATAAATAAATTAATAATAATAATAATAATAATAACAATAATAACTAGAAAAGCACTCAGAGAGCGCAGACCTTCGCCAAGGTGATCTGGATCAGTCCCAAAAATTAATCAGTTCCTCCATATCCCGTTTCCAACAATTCCTGAAAATTTCATCCAAATCCGTTCAGAACTTTTCAAGTTATTTAAACACAAACAAACAAACAGACAAACAGACAGATAGACAGATAAACGCAGAGGTAATAATACAAATAAAATAAATCATTTCTATACTTGTTCAATTACAGATAATCCTGATTTAAGAAAGAAAAAACACTGTACAACAGTCTATAGCAGTGTTTCTCAACCAGGGGTCTGCGGACCCCCTAGTGGTTCATGGTGTAATTGCATGGGGTCCTTAAAAATAAAATATACTTCAGAAAAAGGTCCTATGACCTTTACAAAAATAGGATTATTTTACAAAAATGTGACTGAAACCGTAATCTACCTAAACTACAGAGGGTGACTGGACATTTTTTCTCTAATTACATCTGTTTCACGAGTGTGATTTATTTATTTAAGTTTGTATGAAACAAACTTAACATGATCTGCATCCTTTCCAAAATATGAGCCCCCCTACCGTTTGAGCCCCCCCAGTTTGGCCGTGGGGGTATTTAGGGTAGATCAAAAATATGCAGGGGGTCCAGGACCCCAAAAAGGTTGAGAACCATTGGTCTTTAAGACACATACCTCAAATCCTGCCTCCTGCACGCAGATAGAATTCTTACTTTAGGAATTCAAGGATTCCCTCATCTGCAGTCCACAAAATCATCAACAAATTCAGAGAATCCAGAGAACGATCTACACATAAGCGGCAAGGCTGAACCAACATTGAATGCCAGTGACCTTTGATCCCTCAGGCAGCTCTGCATTATAAAGCAGCATCATTCTGTAAAGGATATCACCACGTGGGCTCAGGAACACTTCAGGAAACCACTGTCAGTTAACACACTTCATCTCTACATCTACAAGGTCAAGGTCAAACTCTACCATGCAAAGACAAAGACAAATATCAACAACACCCAGAAACACCGCCGGCTTCTCTGGGCCGAGCTCATCTGAGATGGACTGAGGCAAAGTGGAAAAGTCTGCTGTGGTCTGAGTCCACATTTCAGACTGTTTTTGGACATCATGGACGTGGTGTCCTCGGGGCTAAAGAGGAAAAGGACCATCCACTGTTATCAGAGCAAAGGTCAAAAGACAGCATCTGTGATGATATGGGGGGGTGTTAGTGCCCATGGCATGGGTAACCTGCACATCTGTGAAGGCTCCATTAATGCTGAAAGGTACATACAGGTTTAGGAGCAACATGTTGCCATCCATCTTTTTCAGAGACGTCTCTGCTTATTTCAGAGACAATGAAGACACATTCTGCTCGAGTTACAACAGCGTGGCTTCAGAGTCAAAGAGTGCAGGGACTAGGCTGACCTGCAGTCCAGACCTGTCTCCCATTGAAAATGTGTGAAGCACTATGAAGATGACAACAGAGACCTAGGACTGTTGAGCAACTGAACATCAACCAAGAATGTGAAAGAACTCCTCCTACAAAGCTTCAACAGTTAGTGTCCTCAGTGTCCACAAACACTTACTGAGTGTTGTACAGTAGTAAACATGCCTCTGTCTCAGCTCTTGTGAAACGTGTTGCAGGCATAAAATTCAAAATGAGTGAATATTTGCAAATAAAACAAAGTTTATCATGAACATGAAATATCTCATCTTTGAAGAACAAGGGTTATGTGTGAAGTACCATTATTTCATCTACATGAAGCCAGCGCTGCCTCAAAAACACAATGACCTGATGACAGAGCAGCTGCATGCAAACACAGCTTTTACAGTCACCTGCTTGGTTGAGTGCGTGTACAGGCGTTCTTTGATTTCCTGCTGTAACCTAAATGAATCCATCAACCGCATCTGTGATGTGCATGTAAACGAAGTGACTGTACGTCGGGAGAGCTTCACTTCCCACGCAAACTCCTTTATGAACAGGAGTTGAATCAGCAGGACAGTCAGACATCGGTGCTCTTTTGACATCCCTGCTTTGAAGTGGACCCCCTCCCTCCGTCCTCGAGTGTGGGAGGGGAGAAGAGGCTCCGAGTGAAGGGAGGGAGAAAGGGAGAGAGAGAGAGAGAGAGAGGGGTGGAGTGGTGCGGGAGAAGAGAGCCTGAGGAAGTTACTCATGTGTAAGTGGGGGCTTTCCTGGAAGGACATCACTCTCTGTGTGTAACTACAACTCCGTCTGAAGCCGAGCACTGTGCCTTATCATCCTGCACAACGTCCACCTGAAACAATATTTGCACATGAGTGTTCAATTTAACATTTGGGTGACCCCTTCATCGCAGTTACAAAATACGCCGCAGCATGGTAGCTCAGGCCAACCCATAATGCAGCATGTGACTGCAGTGGTGGGGAGCGTTTTAGAGCGAGGAACAATTATCGAGGGAGGAAAATCTATTTCTCAG
Organism: Cetoscarus ocellatus; assembly: GCA_037902135.1. Lineage (NCBI taxonomy): Eukaryota > Metazoa > Chordata > Actinopteri > Labriformes > Labridae > Cetoscarus > Cetoscarus ocellatus. Next base: position 178,532 of record JBAMNC010000005.1, on the reverse strand, counting down.
AAACATAATCTGATGAGAGAAAAGTGGTCACAATACAAACTGTCACAGTCAATCATCATTATGTCTTAATTAGCCCCGGAGGCCACAAATCTCTCAAAGTGCTGCTGCTGTTTATAATGCAGAGAAGTCGGGATGGAGAGGACACAAAGTGCTTACTCTGCACTCAGATCCATGAGATTAAAGTTTGTGGACTTTGTACCCGCCGTTGAAAAATCAAATCAGAGCTTCTTGGAATGAACTGTCTGCTTGTTGGATCCTCTGCAAACTAATGTTATCAAGGTTTGGCTCCAGCACCACTTCAGGCCAAGCTTACACAACAGCTTCAGCTGAAAACTGCCACCTTTTGGTGCTCTTTGGTTGTTCGTTTACAACACAGCAGCTTTTTGGGCGCCTTAATGCAAAATGTTTAAAAACAAGTTCCAGAGTGCAGCTTTAGAAACGATACTGCTTCTGATTGGATGGTTCTAGACCAGCATGAATTAAAATGATGTCGGGCCAACTTTTTTGAAGACATTTATCTTGCAGTGCAGTTAAATCTTCTTGATTCCACGTCTGTAATTATGCAGACTGATCTTGCAAAGCTTCAGGCTCAAATGATTGAGCTCAGCCTGCAGAGGCACAGACCAATCAGTCGCCCTTTTCACAGCACATCTACCAAAACGTGCCACAACAATGAAGAGTGCTTATGAAGGATGCATATTAGGGCTGTCCCTGTAGTGGAGTTCTCACCAGTGGTGCAGTGCAAAAGCCCAATATAAAGATAATAAGTTAAGAAAATTAAGAAGACATAAAAATAGATAAGATATAGTAAAAGCTAAGGAGATAAAAAATATCAGGATCAGTTACTGCACATTCAGTACAGTTAGCATGTATATTCAATACTTGAATTATCATTTGAACCTGGGGATAAAAGTTCTTAATTGACTTGCAGGGAGCAGTTAAAACTTAAATATACAGAGCAGCATCTCAGCGTGGCTTCACCATCCATTAGTGCTGCCACCTTTTACTCGATATTTGAATATCCATTCCAGCTTGGGGGTAAAAATCCATACTCAAATCAAATCTAAAATAAACAGCTGAACAGCACATTAGGGCACCTTGAGCAGTGAACCGCCTGATCCAGCAGAGGGCGCTCCCAGTGCAACCTGATCGGCCAGTGCTCTCTTGACCTCCGAAACAGCTGAAGAAGAAGAAGACACCTCGAGGAAATGGCAAAGCCACTGTGAGTGGACAATAACAACACCAAAACATTGAGGAGCGCCATGTGGAAGCACTTTGGGCTCTTCTCTGTGTTGATTATGTGCAAAGCAACTGGCCCACGATGACAAATCTGCAGACCCATTTGTCAGCCCAGTCCAGCGGTGCCTTGTCAAGTGCTTTTGAATCCTTCTCAGCAAGAGGCATTTTTTTTATTTTTATTTAACCTTTATTTAACCAGATAAAACCCATTGAGATCAAGATCTCTTTCACAAGGGTGACCTGGCCAAGAGTTCAGCAGCACACATCATACATGCATGGAAAAGGCCATCACAGGCAAGATTACAAGCTTCATATGCAAGGATATGTGGCCAATCAATGAGGCCTTGGGACAAGTAAATATTCAAGTGATGTACTGGAAATGCCTTGTGTGTGTTGTGTCTGGGGAGGGAATGCATGTTAATAACTGAATATCTTCAGTTATTAACATGCATTCTCGAAAAACAGTCGAGTTTGATATTTGGGATAAATAACAGCCCTACCGTCCATGCACTAACGATGCTCTTAACAGTAAACTAAAAGTACATTTTGAGAGAATGGAGAACAAGTGAGCAGACTCTAAAAACACAGAAATATGCAGATGTCACTTGATGCAGCCTAAATACAGCTTTACATTTCTTTCATCGCTTACAACACTGCCAAACTGTTTCCAGCTAAACCTTGTTATTAGGGATGCACAGTGTTTCAGAACAATATCAGCATCAGCACATAATTGCTTTAAAGATTGATTATCGGAATCGACAGATGTTAAAATTTTTTCTGATATTAACAGCCAACATTTTGGCTGTACAAATGGGCCATAAATATCCCACATTTTGGCTGTAATATTGGAAAATTGTAGAAATGTATGATAAAAAATGACTTCATCACCACTGAATGTTAATTTTTATAAATCAAAAGCATTGTTTGTAGAAGAATTAAATGTTGTTTTTACTGTTTTACATCTTTTTCCAAATGGACTGTAATCATAAAAGAAACAGGTAGACTTTAGTTAGGTGGAGGCTTTGTGCTCTTGACAAAAATACTGGTTTCGGCGATTATGACTTTGGACATATCGGCATATCAGAAACAATCCAAAGTCATGCATCCTTGTTATTCCTAAATGCCTGGTTGTGTATTTCCTTGTCATACTGCAACAACAGGCTGGATGGCAGGAATAAAGTTTGCAGCTACAGCCCCAGCTAAAGGCGAGAGACTATATTACACAACATTTGACAGGTTTTGGTCCGAGTAGCAGTGTGAAAGAAAACCAAATCAAATGAAAAGTGAACAATTGTGCAGCTTCACCCCTAAACTAAACCAAGTCTTTATATGAGAAAGGGACCCAAAAAATATTACAGCGGCCAAAATGCTGATCTTAAGGCTCCATACAAGCTGCCAACCAAACGTCTATATCCACTTTCCTTACCATCTATGCATGTAACTCACTGACCTTATGCAAAGTAAAGCCCCAGAGAGCATTCCTGTCAACAATTGAACTGTGTTGCTGTTATTCAGGCAGTCTTAGGCTGGCATTTTCTGACAGCACAAGAAAATTCTGCACACAGCATCACAATGACATCTGTCCACAGTTAAAACCGCAGAGCTCACACGAACACGCGACAGAGGCCTCGATCCTTTCAAAGAGAGGAGAAAAACAACATCGTCCTCCCCCTGAAATGTTTGACTAAATCCTCAAACAAGGCTCTCTGGTCAGGCTGAACACTTAGCAGGAGTTCAACAGAGTGTGTGCCATCTCTCAGACCAGAATGTGGTAAAGGGGGAACAGTCACATGAATGTGATCCGTGCTCCGGCTCAGGCTCAGGCCCTAATTATATGGGAAAAGAGCGTGGTGTGACAGCCATGGTGGGGATTGTGGTTGTGTCCTAAGAGGCTGCAGCTGACCCTGCGGAGATGGGAGAAGGGGGAAAGTGAGAAAACATCGAGAGACATGTCGAGGGCTGAGAAGAGGAGCTGGAGTGACTCTTTAAAACAAAAACAGAGAGGGTCTATAGAGTCCAGTAATGGCTGTTCAACAGGGACAAAAGCTGAATATTGCCTGGTCCGAGTTGGGGGGGTTAACAGTGGAGTCAGACAGTCCTGTATGCTGCTGCTGAGTAAGGCCGGGGGCTTACAGGAAGGATTTAAAGAGCCACAGCAACACCACAAAGCACCAGGGGGAAGGGGGTTGCCCAGCAGGGGCCGGAGGGGAGGAGGGGAGGGAGGGCGAGCTGGAGTGGCTACTCTGATCAGGATCCATTTCCAGCCCGGGCCTTGGAATTCCTTTGTTCCTGTCACAGGTCTCTGTTTCCCCCTCGCCCTAATCCAAGCCTGCCTCACGCCCAGTAACACAGAGCGGGGCAGGTAACTCTGCCACAGGCATGCCTCTCTATTTACAGAGCGGGACACACATAACACACACAGAAATAGGAGTGACTGTGGTGGCACCGGGAAGGAAATACGGGGGGTGACACAGTGTCACCAAGGTTAACAAAGTTTCTCCTGCAGCACAAGATTCTTTACTATTTATTTATCCAAACCCTTATTCTCATGAGGTACCAACTAGAGAATAGACAGATTGATTGATTATTTATTGATGTTGTTGACTGACTGTATGCATGAATGTACACTGGAAAGCTACAAATGAATTGTCCTTGTGGGATAAATAAAGTTGTCTGAACTGAACTGAACCTTCAGGGATACATGATGGCATGATGGGTTGGGTAAAACAAGTGTGTTCTTCCACCTGTGTGCATTTGCCCGCTGAATTTTGTTGTGAAGAAATTTTTCTTCTGTTACTCTGGTTCATAAGGTAACCCTGATCATCTACTGAAAAAGTAATGCCATCATCGCTTGTGTCAAAATCACATATATTTGGTTGAGTATTAGCTCCCTCCATGATGATGTGTCTTCTTGAGTCCATAGAGCAAAACAGCAGTATGGCAACATCAATGTGAACAGGCAAAGGAACACTCACGATTTGCTGCATCGTAAAATAGTGCCAAACACAGAGACTTCCTGGAGGAAAATACAGCGCTCAGAAATTTTCATCCAATCGCACATTCAACCCACATAGTTTTGTGGCTCATTTTTATGTAAAACTTACACAATAATGCAGAATAACTGCACCCACCAGCAGCAGTGTACCTTCCTGATAGTCTGAGCTCGTTGTCCTTAAAGCTACAGCACTGCTAAGACCTTTCAGCCACTTCACTGACTGTTGTCAAGCACCTGATAAAACCCAATTTAAGAAACATCTGTACCGCTTACTAGGGCTGAACGATTTTAGGAAAAGATCTAATTGCGATTTTCTGGCAGAATTCGATTTGAGACTTTCTTCAAATCAAGCTTCAGTGCAATATTCACTATGTTTACAGTATAGACAGCAGTAAGGAAATCAATGATTAAAAGCACATAACACATTATTCATCATCTAATATTAATGATAAATAATCTGTTTTCATTATTTAAGTGATACTCCAACTTCTACTCCTAAACAGAGGCTTTGTGTTGTTGACCTGCTTACCAGCACTTCCGTAAATGCAAATTGCTGCAAATTTGTGAAATAGTATGTGTAAAATAGTTGACACAACAGATCCTGGGTCAATCAGGAGTGCGATCACATGATTGCGTCGTCTGAAATTGCGGTTTCGATCCGAAAACGATAAATCTTTCAGCCCTATGACTTATCCCTTTTAGGTTGTGTGGCTAGAGCCTATCCCAGCTGACACTGGGCGAGAGGGGAGGGGTTCACCCTGAACTGATCACCAGCCAATAGCAGGGCCACATAGAGAGACAGACAAACATTCCCGCTCACACTCATACCTAAAGGCAATCTGGAGTCACCAATCAAACTAATGAGCAAGTTTTAGGTCAGTAGGAGGGAACACAGGGATAACACGCAAACTCCACACAGAAAGGCCCTGAACGATGTGGGGATCAAACCAGCAACCTTTTTGCTGTGAGGCACGGGCACTACCTGCTGCGCCACAGTGCTGCCCACTGATAAGTCCCTCCAATAAAGAAATGTATTAAAAAAGGAGAAGATTTGAGGCAAGGCGAGCCAACACCATGGAGTGGAAATACCCCATCACTGTGTTAAATGCCAATTTGAGACATTTTTGTGAATATAACCAGTGCTGCATAGCTCACAAAAGATCGAGAAGCTTTGCTAACATGTCATTACTTTATCAACAAAGTCAAGCCAGTCGTTCACCCTCCATAAACCGTCACTGCTTCAATACAAAAATGTCAGCTCAAAAGTGCTTTCAAAGAACGTTGAGTGGATTTCAGTGAAAAACTCTACCCCAGATGAAGATCCATTACGTCTCAGACACATTTTAACAACACTGTTTTGACAGATTTAAAAACTATCTGTTTCCAGAGGTCTTCAAAGAGCCAGAGCAGCCAGTCAAAGCTAAATGCATGACAGGACAGTGAAAATATTAGGCTCTGCACATCCTCTGCATTCTTCAACGGGAGAGAGATGGTCATTCGTAAACACATTCTCCAACAGTAAAGCTATCCAGCAACACTTGTGCTTCTTTTCTCGCAGTGGCCGTGGCCAGGCCGCCTTAAGCCCCTTCACAGGGCTGCCAAGAGGAGTCAGTGGTACACTGTGCAGCACTCGCAAAGCCCTCTCCCACGGCTATTAGTGACCATTCATCTGGGGAGCCTGGGAAAATGCCTCTCCAGCCTGCCGTGGCCATGGGGAAACAGGCTGGCAGGTGTTCCCTCCCTCTAAGCCCTGGCACCTGTGCAGGCAGAGGAAGAAGGGACCAGCTCTGCCACGGGGTGCAGCAAACCCAGGGTGCCACTTTGCCAGGGCTCCTCCGACCCCTCCAACTGGTAGGAGGACTCTCAAACGCCGGGCCAAACCATAGCAGAGGTCCTTCTCACATGAAGAGATCAATCTGCATGTATCGATACCAACAGTGGGCGTAAAACATCTGGTAATGCGCTCTGGCAGTTTGAAACGCTGTGTTAGCCAAATCCGTGTGAAATGGGCCCTCTCGGTTTACATTCTACACTTCCACACAAATATATACAACATTATGGACCACAAAATCAATATAGCCCTGATGAAAAACTAGCCTAGACCAAGGGAAATTGGATTTAAGGCGGCAAAGAATCAGCGGAACAAATAAACAAAATATAATCTAATATTCAAACACTGTAATAGCACTGGATGGTGAAGAGTCCACACAGCTGTTTGCCAGAGGACAGTGCTGTAGTGCCTCTTATATTTCATAAATGTAGGATCAGTCTCCCCAAAAATCTGCCTGTTTCTCCCAGAAATAGCTCCTCTTCTCGGCTCTCCAACAGCAGCCTTCACTAGAAGATGTTCTCCATTGCATGAATGGATTGTAGTTTGTTTGGATGTCCATGGATGTGCTCCGGCACAAATTTTTTCATGAAGCAAAAACAGGATAACTTGGCACACCAGATGGACCATTCAGTATATCTCACTAGTCCAATCAGGGACAGAGCCTGTAGAAAGTGTTTGGGAATGGACAGAACCTTTCAGAAGCACATCCGGCAGGTGATTGGATGATCTTTCCGTCAATCACATTCATTACAGGCCAATCAAGTAATTTAGTAGGCGGGTGCTACTGCGCTACAGAACGTGAGCCACGTCCTAAAACGAACTCTTGTCCGTACCATTTTCTTACGCTATCTGGGGTCGGTTCCAGGACTTTTCCAGGACATGTCTGTCACTCAACAGAGGAGACAGAGAGAGGAGATAAAAACCTCTCATTCAATATACAATACAGCAACACTCTTGAACTCAAAGTCGCTAGTTTTGGGCGATCATTGGGGTCTGCAAAGTTGCTAAATCTAGCAACAAAGTCGCATGGAAACACCAGAACTGCTCTGGGGGAACATACAAATTTGATTGGCTGGTAGCGTCGCTCGGGGCGCTGTGCTGGCTACAGGCAGAGAAACTCTACAGCTCAATTTAACAGCTGAGAACAGACATGGAGGCTATGTGCACATGTTTTAACTGGTTTGTGTTCACTAACAAGGAAGATAGAAGCAGAGGAAGGGTATACATTTTTTTTCCAGGACAGTTCAAGCTTTCCAGGACATTTAACTGTTTCTCTCATTTTCCATGTTTTCCATAACTGGAAAATTGGTCAATCATTTTCCAGGTATTCCAGGACGCTGTGGGAACCCTGATAGTCCTTCCAGTGTCCACCAATGTCTGCAAGTCTTCACTGATGGTTGTTACACATGACTCAGGTCAATGACCAGGTTTATGCTGACACAGCCTCAGAACAACTTAATCTCAGTTTTATAGCTCAGAATACTGCCAAACTGCTACATCCTACTAAATGTTGTTTATTTCCAGGTCTTAAATCAACATTGTTGAGAGCAACTACCAGGAGACTGCCTCATAAGCTGGCTCCAGGCTTGATTACATAAGAGAGTCAGCTCTCAGCAGCTTGTTCGCAAGCAACACATCACACACTAGTTTTTCAGTGAAATCTGAATGCAGAGTGTCGCTGCAGGTGCTTTAGTAATACACAGTGTGATCACTTTAGCCAGCCTGGTGTACAAATGCCTGAAACTGAAGGTAGATAATGTTAACGCACCATACAAACAAGGTCTGACTGTTTTTGCACATGAAACTACCACCATGGTAGTCTACAAGACTGTCCAGGCCAGGACATTCAACAGCTCATTCAACAAGTATAAGACACACAATTAAATTTACATAAACAAACCAAATAATTAAGTCACTGAGCAAAAAGTCAGGGCATGAACAACCTGATGGATGAACCTCCAAAATCTTAAATCTGGTATCAAAAAGATTTAAGGAGAGCAGCTTCTCAAAAAATCTTTTTGATACCAGATTCCAAGCTACAGGAGCAGAATATCAGAAAATTATTTTACTAATTTCAAGACAATCTTTGCGGACAAAAAGGAATTGAAGACCTTTACTGATATATGAGGTTTCACATAAACCTGTTTCTACAACCAAAGCATGACCAGAGGGGCTGCAAACTGAGCTGCCACAAAGGTTAAAGGAACTTGTTTTAGCTGCTATGTTTGTTTTCTGGTCAGGATTCTTTCCTTTCTTAGTCATAGCCTGAGGATTGAAACATCAGTCAAATTATCCTTCGGGGCCTCCTCCTGTCCGCACCTGGATTTTAGGATGTTAAAAGAGCGGCATCACATTAAAAATCAGTCTATTCAATTCACATTAACCCTTCAACTCCCAGATCAACTGCTTGGTAGGCCAAACTTTGAGTAACTGTATCTCATTCATAAATGCATCAAAATTCTTAACCCGATTGGGCCATCTATATTTCGTGGAGGTTAAACATCATGCTAAAAGAAAGTCGTTGTTCCTTTTTTATTATTATTTAAAGGTAATAGATTTTTAAATCTCCCTCCATCCATAAATGTAAAAACCCCTCATTGTAACAAAATGTTTAGAGATAAGATAATATATTTAATGTTTGATGGCACCAGAGACCTTACACAACAGACTAAATTTAACTTATGCAATATAAACAAGTCTTAAGGGGTAAGATAAATATTGTCAGAATAAAATAACCAATACAAAATACGCTCAACCTAGCAGTTGAGCTGGGTGGTTATGGCCAACCAACAGAGCTAATGTAATTTTAATAGGAGAAAAAATGTATATAAACGTCTTATTAAAGAGGGAAATTTCTCAAAAAGGTAAATCTAGCATTATAACAAAACCAGTCATAAAAATCAAAAATGGCTTATATGAAATGAATATGACATCTAAAAAGTCAAATGTGTTCCTCAAAAAAGGACATTTTATTTGGTTTATGTTCTCTTTTCTCTTTTACAATGAAGTTACTTCTTCAGCTATAAACTTCCAGCTCAACCATTTGGTAAAGGTCAATGATTTATAAATATCTAGGGTCTAACATAATGAATTGTTTCAATAGTGCCCCAATTTGTCAAAAGAGACATTTATGGCAATTTTTGGTGGGAGTTAAAGGGTTAACATAAGAAAGACAAACATTTTTCCAACAAATCCCCTCATGAAGAGTTATGACTTATTCCAAGATTCATTCATAAAAATTGTTCTCAAAGTCCGACAGTTTGTCAGAATAAATGACCAAGAACACGCTTCTTAACCTGAGACATGTCTCATCAGGACGTGGTCAGAGGTACTGTGGTTCTTCAGTTTCTCACTGTTATCTGGTTTGTCCTTGAATCAGAATCAGTGCTGGAAATGACAAAAAGCATTAAAACGTCTTTTATTTTGTGACATCTCTGTCACTAAACTGCGCTGACGTCCTTGAGGACAACCGTGACACTCTTGTGGTCGAAAAGCAAAACCGCCAGCTTCCTTATCAAATGACAAAAATGTGTTCCTCGAAGCAAAGAGAGCCTATTATCTGCTCATTTTCGATCTGTAATTACTCTGAGAAATGTGGGTGTGTCGGCACGGTCTACCAGGGAGAATGCAGCGGGCCGCTCCCAAGCTCGCCTTCCCCTCGGCTTTTAAGGTCTAACGTGTCCACTCTGCCTGTCCGGAGCCAAGATGTTTGGTGGGAAAAGTTCCCTCTGTTCATCTCTCTGAAAACATAAATAAATCACATCACTATGAGCTAATCATGAAGTCTCAAGTAGCCTGGGTAAAAAAATGAGGGGGGGTCGGGGGGGTTGACAGTTGGAATTGGCCTCTGCAGCTGAGATTGAAGAAATGGCTTGAATTTATGTTGGCAGGAGACATGGGATAAGCTCTCTGACATGTTCACTGGGTGCTAGGGCTGGGTGATGTGGGCCAAAAATTATACCTTAGCTCAGGGGTGGGCAACTGTGATTACCAAATATATACATATACAAACAATAGCAAATATAAAGCTTTAAAAAAAGAATAATGCCATCATATATATACTCCTTTGTCCCTCAGGCCATCAGACTGTACAACTCCTCACTAGGGGGGAGGAGGACTAACAGGAAGACTGAGGACGGGACGGTCATTTTTAAAATTTATTGTATATATATATACACACACATTTTTTTTAATCTGCAAATTGTTTTTACTATTTTACTTTTTGATATCCTGTGTTCTTTTACACCTGTGTACTATACAATGCTTCTAGAATCTTAATTTTCCTGAAGGGGTCTTCCCAAGGGATAAATAAAGTTCTATCTAATCTAATCTAATTTAATCTAATCTATATATATTTATTTTAACAGCTCACTCAGAATGGGGAATCGGTTCTCATCGTTCACTCAAAAGAGCCATTTAAAAGACTTGACTAGTTCGCGAACGTCACGTCTTGTGAAAAATATGGGAGTTTTTTGGTAAATATTGATGCCTTAATCTAATGTACCTTGCTTCTTGCCACTGTCACCCACTTTTTCAGACATTGCCAACATATTTGTGCTGTTTGGGTATAAAATATGACAGAGGATGATGGGAAAGCCCTGGAAACCCATGTAGATAGTACAACTGTCAGTTTTATCCCTTGTTGCAAATCTTGCCAATTTATTTAATTTTGACATTAGTTTGCCATTTTTTCAGTATCTACAAAGAATGATCAATGTATTTCTAGGTGTCTTGCACTTTAATATTTTTTAATATCAAACAACTATCAGTATAATTCGATTCTTTCAAATGATAAAAATCTTCCTTAAATAAATCATAAATAATATTTCTTATCAAGAAAAAACATTTAAAACAAATGATCTCGTGGCCAGAGGGCGTATCACTGCTGGTGCTTCTTGCCACTAGCTACATTTTTATGGAGTATTAGTTCTGTCTTATAATTATCTGTTTTTTGATCAATAATCATCAGAAGCATAAAAGTTATTGGTTGTATTACTCTTTAACTTACTGAAAAATATTCTGATAAATCTTGGAAAGCTGATAAATTCCCCACCCCTTCACCACAGCACACAAACATAAATACAATAGGCCACAGAGATAACTCCGATCCAAACACTTGCACTTGGAGGACCTTGGAATGTTAAAAGCTGTTGATGGCTCATTTGAAGTGCCAACAGCTGAGGCTGTTACGCTGCTCTTTCTGCTGTCTGTTGGCGGAAGCTCCTGTGATTTCACACTGGCACCAGCTCAAACACAGCCTCCTACAAGACCCACGGTCCCCCTCCCTTGCCATCCCACACACAGCACCACACACCATCCGCCTATTCTTGGCCCCAGACATCAGCACTGCTCGGCCTGACACCCTCACTCTGTGCACGACGACATGAATGTGCACATGTTCCTGCACATACATGTCTCACTGCAGCTTAACCCTGCTCTACAATAACCAGGCCCTGATCTCTGTCAAAGGACTTAAGTGGTTTATTGTTTCAGTGAGTCTATTTAACATTTTCATACCTGCATCCTGGACAAAAACTACAACAAAAATAAGAGATTACTATGTTTGTAATGACTTTACAGCAGGTGCAGTGAGAGATATGTATGTGTGAATTATTTTCTACTTTTTTAATTTGATGAGTGAGTATATGTCTATATTAACACTCCTGATCAAAATCTTAAGACCAGTTGAAAAATTGCAAGAATTTGCATGTTGCAGTGCTGGATCATAGAATAGAATAGAATAGCCTTTATTGTCATTGCTGTACATACAATGAAATTTTTGAGCAGTCTACCACCAGTGCAGAACAAATAAAAGAAACATTAAAACACATTTAGAAACTAGAAAGTACTCTGAGAGCACAAAGTATCTCACATATTGCTGTTACATCTATAAACAATAGTTCCATGATAAAGTTACCATCATAATATGATTCATGACCCTGAAAACCCACACTAGCACTCAGAATCATGTTGACGTCATTATTAGTTAGACAGTTATTGAGCAAAAACTATCGTTCCCTAATGGCGTTTATCTGGATCACCACCAAAATCTAATCATTTTTAAGTTGGGCCATTACCAACATCTCCTGAAAATTTCTGCAAAATCTGTCCAGTAATTTTTGTGTAATCTTGCTAACAATCAAACATACGCTGGCAAAAACATAACCTCCGGCGGAGGTAAAGAATACATTACACACTCATCCTACTGTTTAAAACTAAAAATATAAATATATGATATAAATATTGCACTATTGCACACAGTACTGATTGCTAATCTATGGCCATGCTAAGGAATTCAAAAGTCTGATGGTCCACGGATAAAAAATGTTTTTTAGTCTGTTAGTCCTGCTTTGCCTAACAAGGTTATAATTAAAGCTTTAAAATGCAAAAAAGGACCACTCTGTATATTGAACTTTTGGCAAAACTTGTCAGAAGTGGAGCAAAAACATCATTACTATAGAGAAGTTTTTAGTGTGTTTTATTGTTTTTCATTTAATAAAGAAATGTGGTCCAGATCTGTTAAACTTTTTCTGAAGCTGTAACCTCTGGATGAGCGGTCACTTCCTGCTGGCGTCTTGCTTATAGCTCCACCTCTTCCTGCTTTAAAGGACTCTGATTGGTCTGTGCCGCTTTGGGGCGCTCACAATCGTCATAGACTGGACCGTGACAAGATGGATCTGCCTGAATACAGACATTGAATCAGGCAGATCCATCTGATCTGTCAAGGAAAAAACTGGCCCTTGTACAAATGTAGTAAATATATATATATGGGCCTTATCACTGCTAAAATTAGCCTCACTCAGCAAACCAGCCTCACACTGTTCACCTGCTGAGGGTGTGATGTGTGATCTCTTGTACAATCAAAGTTTTTACAAGTTTTCTGAACTTTTGACTAAGTGCATTGTACTTGAAAATATGTGTATAGCAGCATACAAAGTATCCAGCCTTAATATTAGCAAAGCTGCATTCACCTTTACTGAAGTCGGTTTCTGGTATTTTTACTCAAGAGTTCTTTCGAGATGCTCCATGTGCCATTGTAAATACCATAACAGTCGAACACATTTACAAATAGTTCCTCTGCTGAAACAGATACAGGCAGAGACCCGGCCTCGGTCTCCCTGAAAGGCCCGTGAGGATTAGCAGGTTAGCGTTTGACCTCCTTGCAGAACAGACGACCCCTACACTTAATACCCACCCTGAGGTTTGCTGGGCTTCCCTCCCTAAGCCTATAGTCTGTCCTCCCCTTTTTATGGCTCCTGCCTGCCTGCTCGCTTCTCACAGTCGCGGTCTCCACCTTTACTGCTCCGCCGCCTCCCTCACATGGGACAATGAAAAGACCAAGAATGTCATTACGCTCACTTAAGACCTTTAATAGGACTCGGGCACATGAACCGAGCAGGCCTGTTTGAGGCGCTATTCCGTTTCATGTCCTGAGAGGAGGGAAATTCTCCGATATGGTCCGGAGTCATGTTCCACTGGGTACATTCTTCTTGGCTAAAGCTGCGAGGGGCTTAATCATTTTTACATGCATATTTCACCGCTGAAATACTGATAGCACTCTTGTTCACACAGTTGGAGAGAGTGTGTATGTGTGTGTCAAAGTGTGTGTGTGTGTGGAGGCTCGGCCTGTGATCTCCATCATTAGAGATGTCTGTCTCTCCTCAGTCTGTCAGGGGCAATACGAGACAGGCTTTTCAGAAACCTTACACTGTCAGCCTGTTCACACCTAGCCCAGGGGGAGGATATATCTCTGCAACACACTGTGGCTGCGTTTGATTCACACCGGCTCTCTGCTGCAGGAGCGATGGGTGCAGAACAAACCAGAATGTCTGCTTATGTGATGATGATGTGTTTATCAGGAAGATGACAATAGGGGAATGACGCCTATGCATGCAACCGTGAGAGAAACTGCACCTTAATGTCTTTTAGCTGAAAGGTGAAACAAGATATTTATCAGTGTTAAGAAAAGCTTAAAGGAGGATGGATAAAAGTTTTGTTGATCAAGGTTAAAAAAGGGATAAGGAGGGGTTCACCATTGCTGAGGAGAAAGTTGCTCCATGAGCTCATATTTTACCATAACTCTGATTCATACATCAGGTTCAGCTCACACAGGGTTTGCTCAAAAAATCTGTCAAATCCACCTGTGTCCTCAGTCCGTCTCTGCTAGAGCTGGGTCTACTCCATGGATGGGAATCAGAAAAACCATTCCAGGTGTGAATCAATAACTATTCCTTGAAGGAATCGACATCATCAGTGTTTCTGTTTATCAATTCCCCTATCGATTCCTCCTACTCTGTTCTGCAGGCCTCATAAACCAAGGACGAAATGCTCAGAGCAAGTCTGCAGAAATTATTTACTCACTTATAATATTTACTTATTTCATTTACTTTTCCTCCAAAGGAAGTTGATATAGCTTAAAGATTCTACATGTTGCAACCTGTTTTCTTATTTTTTGCTTATTTTTTTAATCTATTTTAATGTCTCTGATCTATTATAATGTCTTTTTGATCTTCTTACTATACTTTGTATAATAGCAACTGAAACAACAAAACTTCCCCTTGGGGATGAATAAAGTATTTCTGATTCTGATTCTGATGATAACAAAGAAGTCAGGAATGTGATCATGGCAGAAAGGAGACAGATATAGATAGATAGATAGATAGATAGATAATTAGATAGATAGATAGATAGATAGATAGATAGATAGATAGATAGATAGATAGATAGATAGATAGATAGATAGATAGATGGATAGATAGATAGATAGATAGATAGATAGATAGATAGACAAAACGATAGATAGATAGAACGATAGATAGATAGATAGAATGGCCTTCATTGTCTCCACCACAGTCCCAATTGAGTCCAAACTCATGCCAAGCACAGAGCCAACCTTCTTCACCAGCCTGTCCATCAGTCATGCTGTCCCCCAGCAGACTGCAGGACAGACCAGAACACTGGAGACCACTGACTGATAGAGCATATGCAGCATAAAGACCTGAGCCTCCTGAGGAAGAAGAGCCGGCTCTGCCCCTCCTGTACAGGGCATCTGTGTTCATAGACCAGTCCAGCCTGTTGTCAAGGTGCACACCTAAGTACTTACAGGTTTGCACTCCTTCAATGACCTCCTATCAAATTGTAAACAACTCTGCAGGCCCTCTACGGTGTCTGCTCTGCGCTGGGCAGTCCAACCTGGCCAGTGGTCTGGAGCAAGTCAGACCTCTTGGCCTTTACTCGAGTCAAAACGTGAAAAATGTCAGCTTTGAATGTCACGTCAATAAATATTATTCAATGGAGGGGCCAGACTGAGCTTGAAGAGAATGTCAGTGGGTTCAAGTAGGGTCGGGCTGGATCTTTACAAGACTGATTTCAACTCAAGCATTATTTGACTTTTATAAATAATTAAATAGGTCTGGAAATAAAATGAAACAAATCAACGATTCCCATTTTGACTTTGCAACTAACTAAAAAAAGCTAAAAAAAATCTAAGTGAGAATAAGGCCTGAGTTGCTTGTGATAACAAGTAAAATAATCTGCCAATAAGACAAGACAAATTTAACTTGAGCAGATATTAAACCTTAATTTAAGACCCTCACTGAGTCAAACTTTCCTTGTTCCATTGGCAGATATTTTCTCTTCATTACAAGAAATTCAATACCTTATTTTTTCCTTTCATTCCTTGAAGTAAGATATTTATCTCAACTTGTTAAGTAAATGTGGATTAGAAAAAGTGTTTTGGATAGTTTTGACTTGAAAATAGACAAACACACTTGCCTTGATCTGAGTTTTTGCAGTGCATCCGCAAAAACTATCTTGAGGTAACAATATCGTCCTACCCTACAATTTCAGTTGGTATATTTTAAAACCTGGACATGTTTTCCTGCCCTACAATGACTATGAATTCATCACCTGTATGTGAAAACAAACACACACAGTTTTGTTGGATTGAGGCTCAGTGGAGTAGCGTGAGAGGCAGAGCTGCAGCCACAGGAGAAACTTTATGAGGCCGACTGCCCTGTAATCCTGCTCTCACAGTCAGGCCTGCCCCGCTGAGTGAGCCCACTTTAACTGCCCTTAACTGCTACCTGTGACAAACCTGTCTGCATTACAGCACACAGCTGGGTGCTCCTCTGAAGCTGGCCTTCAAAGGCATGTGTGTGGGTGGCTGCAGGAATGAGCGGCATTGGAAAACAGAGACGTCGGAAAAAGATCGATTCACGGCAGAGTCGCAACTGTTTATTATTTTGATTCTGAGTCAACCCAGAACTGCAGAAACCAGAACGTTCTCTCTTTTGTTGTGAGAAAAATATCAGCAGCGGCAGGTTGCAGCAAGCAGAAAATCTGCTGCTGGCTTTTACTTCTGTGTTTCCTCCTTCCTTTTTGGTGCACTGATGCGGCAGGGGGTGTGGACGTCCTGGGTCATCAGTCACACTGCTGAAAGCCAGCTCGGACAAACCATACTGCTTTTACAGTTCATGGAGCTTTACGACATTCAGTCTGTCCTATATTTATTTAAAGAATTAAAGCAAACTGTGAATTAGGGATCCACCCAGTAACCTTATCTGTAGTTGACCAGTCACCAACTATCAAAATAATATGTTGACTTGTGAATAATGTTTTGCACAACTTAAAACTCAAAAATTGGACATTTAGATTTGAATTCAAGCAAAATTAGTATCTTGCTTTTAACACACAAGTAGAGTTAAAGTAACACAGTAGGCTTTGTTTAAATCTTACACCTGCTGACCCCAGTTTGCTTAGAGTTTAACCTCTGTGAAGTGAGGCTCTGTGATCACAGGAACATGGCATCATGTTTAGGGCAGTTTTCACACCTCGATTGTTTGGGAGGGTTTTTCTAATAAAAGTGGACGTTCCCTGTCTGACACGGCTTTTTGAATATGTAAAAACACAACATATTTATTTGTTTTTTATTTAATCTTTGTTCCTCATGATTTCATACGAATCAAATATTAGTTTGCATTGTAAATCGGAAGTCAGAATTTATTAAGATGGGTATTTTTTTGAAAGGTTAAGGCAAAAATAATTGTTGACTTTTGTATAAGATTTGATGACGATGTATTTACATATCAATGAGGAAGGGGAACAATATACTTTTCATACTTATAGAGAAGAAGGTGGATTTGATTGGTTTGTATTTCTTCTCACTCCTTTTCAGGCATGTAAATGAAATCACCAAGTGCTGTTTCTTTAACAAGAATTGCTATATATATCTCGCACGGTAAAAAAAAAATGATATTAATAATTAAAATAAATCAAAGGGATTCAGAGGAAAACAACAGAATCACATAATCGAGGTAATTTCATTTGGACAGCAACGTGCAGGGCTGATTTAAAAAGGCTGAAATTTTAGATTTTTAGACCTAAAAAATGTGTTTATTTTCTTGGAAACTTGCAACGTCTTATCCTTGAGAATGTACGATTCACACCTCTGATGAATGAACACATTCACAATAAATCCCTGTTGCTTCGGGTGCGTTGCGTATTGATTCTGCTCTCGGTGTTTAGAAATGTATTGGTGTATGTGTCAGGGTAACAGTTTGTGGTATTAACTAAAAGACAGGATAACTACAGGTGTGTTGACATCAACTCAACAAACACCAGCCCTTCAAATGGACTTAAAGTTAGAGCCAAAGTAAACAGAGCAGCACAATATAAAATCCTATCAGATTGTACCTCCAGGTCACACCCTGGGTGTAGAGAGCTGCCATGTCCTGACTAGTTTCTGTGCTCTTTCCTCCCACACTCACGTCCAAAGGTAGCCATGAAATTCTTCTTGACTGTTTTGTAACTCCATCCTGTCCTCCTCGGAGCCCGGCGCCCCCCCTCAGCGCACATGGTCTGCGCTGAGATCCAAATGCATAAATGATTTTAGAGTTCATCGCCAAAGTAAATCACTTTTCTCATTCAAAGGGGTGATGACAGACACACCTTAGACAAGAAAAAGGGATGGCAGTGATGGCTGCATACCAGAGCGATGAGCAACGGTGAGAGCAAAACAGAGTAAACACAACATGTGATCGTTACAAGAAACAATTTAAACAAAGTAAATACACAGAGACGTTAGGTTTAAAAGTGAAGGGTCTGAAGAAAAACATTATGCTGTGGTGGGTGCTGGAATATTATGTTGTCGAGCTCTGTAATGAGAGACAGAAGATGGAGATTTAACTCTGATCATCTGAACTCAAAACTCCTCCACAGCAGCCAAAATATATTACCTTGTGTTTTAAGTGGCATATTTTTGAGCACACAAGTCAAAGATGATTTTCTGCTTTTAACGCAAAAGTAGACAAATGTTTTCCTCTCTGTTCTTTTCCAAACTGCAGTATTGGGTTTGTGATATTACCTCGGTCAGAGTACTCTTAATTCTTCTTCATATAAGTGACTTAAACAAGAATGCTATACATCATGGAAACTTTTGTTTAAAAGCAAGGGAGAGGAGCCAGAATCAGATTAATCACCTGATAGGATTGCACATACAGGGATTAGTTTTGGTGTTGTTGTTGCACAATGATGAATGTAAACAGGATTAAAAACCTCAGATCACACGTCTTATTCAACTTAAAGCTTAAAGGAAATATATATGCCGTGGAAAAACTGACTTTTCCCTTGAGAGTTAGAGAAGGGGATTTTGAACAAAAATGGCATAAATGGACAGCTTTCAAGGTCAAATCACAGCCACAACGATCTTAAAAAAAAGATTAAGAATGTGAAACACCTCCCCCAGTATGTTACTGTTTTTAATTGACTATGTGTTGTCATTGTTGCTGTTGTTTTGCTTGTAACTTGTAAATGGTAAAATAAAAAGTAAAAAAATGCTGATAGGAGAAACAAAGAGACAGTGCTACACTCTTGTGCAATAAAGGCAATGTGATGGAGTTTATATGCATTTTTCTGGCCGTTAAAACAATGAATTACTTAACATTTGGTGCCTTTGATTTTTTTTTTTTTCCCCGAGCTATCCTTACAGCAGGGCTGGGTATTTCATGCAACCTCACGATACAATCCCGATAAGCATAAATTATGGACATTTATTATGCCTTTATCAGAATTCCTGACAACTTTAAATTTGTTTGTTCATTGCAAAAAGAAAAAGATTGTTCCACAGCTCACAACACTTACATTTAGGTCCTCAAAGATTTTAGACCTGAGTTAAAATTTTTAACATGTGCTTCACTCATGAAGTTTGGCTTTGACTCTGAACTGTGCCATTGATAACATCACCCAAAGTGTATCAACAACAGCTGTCACAGCATTTGAGGCCGTATCGATTCTGTAGAGTCAGTATTGATACACGTATCGGCAAAGAGTGCATGATGATATTTTGCTGTATCGATATTTTGAGCATGGGCCTAACTTACATGCATTCCTGCATCCTGCAGTCTTCAGCCAGGCAAGCATGAAAAGTGTATGTAACCTTTAGGGGTTGTTTCATCTCTAAAGGAAGTAACAGAGGCGGGAGACAGGAGCGCCACAAGTGAGCATTTCCTCCCTTGTGTGTATGTGTGGGCATGCGCCATGTCGCTCACATCCAAGCCGTGCAGTGTGAATTGACAGACATTACAGCCTCGCAGAATAAATGTTAATGTCTCTAAATGTACAGTAATTTGCCTTTTAGTCAAAAGTGGTCTACTGTCAAACAGTGCTGTCATGTTCACACTCATATAGTAAATATTGTTAATGTTAATAGTATACATTCCTTGGCCTTGTTTATAGTCTCACTTTTACTTATTTTTGTGTTTTTTTCCTTTATAAGGAAGTTGATATAGCTTAAAGACTCTGCATGTTGCAACCTGCTTACTTATTTTTTTACACCTTTATCTATTTTAATGTCTTTATTTGATATTCCTGCTGTTATACCGTGTATGAAGGCAACTGAAACAACCAAATTTCTCCTTGGGGATTGATAAGGTATCTCTGATTCTGATTCTGAAATATAGCGGACCCTCATTGTGGCACAATGAGGGCCGCTTTTTCCCAGTCACAGATGTTAAGGTTTTTACTGATTATATTTTGAAGTTTAGATCATCAAACCTCCTTAAAAAATCAAAAATGTGTGTCCTTGTGAAGCAACTATCCTTTCAAAGCTCTCCTACTGAAACAGGGCGCAAAGTTGGACTGTATTTTATTTATTTTAGCACATTTTCAGCTGCTCTGCTTGAGTTTTGTTAGTCACTGTAAAAAGCTGTTTGCTCATAAAGACGGTGCGTTACCTTTAGCAAACAAGGATTTAGCAGATGGCAACTCCTTCTTCTGTTTGGCCTGTTTCCTGTTGTGGGTGAACTCTGAGAACTGCCTCACCCTTTGGTCCACGGTGTCTCGAACCAGAGCTGTAACCTCCTGCAAACAGTCAGAGCGTTTACATGCAGTTAGAAAAAGGCTGTAGGCATGTTTACTCCTAAGGATGGGTATCATATCCCTGTATACTGTGGTTCTGGCACCAACAGATCTGAGACCTATCAAACCAAATAACAACACAAGTACCCAAACCTCATAATGCACAGAGTCAAAGATGCTGAACCCTCTCTGCTCTCAGTGAGCTGTAGCCTTCCAGCTTAAAAAACAGACTTTGAGAAGGGTTTGCACACATTTTCCAAAAAGTCAAAATGAGTAACTTATACAACTTATAAGCTGCTTCCTGTGATGCTTACTTACGTACTTACACAAGCAGATATTAAACTTTTTTTCCTTCCTTGCTTGCTTTAAAAAACTTGAGAGTGCGCTTTGCAATGCAAGACTTAACAACGAAAACTACACTCTCCAGTTGCAGTCTATTAAAAAAGAAAGCTAAATTAAGGAGAACAAAAATAATCAAAATGTGATTCACTGAAAAATTATGTACTTTGTTCCCATCTTACTTCTCTTTCATGAGAATCTGTCTGCTTATCAAAAATTATTTGTTTTTCTGTAAGAGCAGATACTTTCAATGGTGTAACAGTTTGTATATGTCCCCCCCTCCTTTTTTTCCTCGATACTCACTGTTATTATGTTACAACTTATTTTTCGTTTATCTACTTTTTAATATTATTAACTTACTTATCTATCATTTATTTATTTATTTACTAATTATCTTTTTAACTGTGCATATGCTTGTACAGTTTGTGCTGTGTTTCTGTTTGTTCAAAAAGTCAATAAAACAGTATAAAAAAAACGGGAAATGCTGCTATAGTGTTTTTTACATTCTTTATGTGGTATGTGCGAACTACAACGCAGGGCATGCTAACAACGGCTAACAATAGCCTGGTAGATCGGCAAGTTTTTTCCGACTTTGTAACTGGAACGCTGATAACTCGGATATGACGTCATTACCATTCCTCTCTTGAACGCAGCATTAGTACGTGGCAAAAATGGAGGCATATTGCCACCAACTGGCCATATCCATCAAAAAATCAGTCTTTACTGGTGCTTCTTTGCTAGAACAAATCAGCAGTCCAGTTAAATATCCTAATCTTCCCTTACTTTTCATGTAAAAATGCTTAAAGTACGGATAAAGTGCAAGAAAGCATCTACTAACTGCTCAGAGATCTGATGATACTTCAAAGTCTGACCGAGGACAGTGGAGGTCAAAGACGAAAACGACCAGACAGCTCCACAAGTGTTCGTGTGTAGGGATGCGAACAGCTCTGCAACAATGAAAACCTCAGAGATGAATAGACAGAAAGCTCAAAGTCATTTTAGATTCCACGCTGCTGCCGTCCTCACAAAAGGCCCCCTGCAGAAAAGAAGCCATATATCCAGTCACACACGTCCTTCACGCCCACGCCCTTCTCCCCGTGTCCGTACCTCGACGTGGTCCGCAGTAAACCAGCTGGCGTCCTCCGGGTCGCCCAGGGGCAGGATGTGGAGATCCACCAGCACGGCGAAGTTCCCACACTGTAACACAAAGAGGGAGGACAGCCACAGGTTGCTGAGGGGCATTGAGCTCGCAGACAACAAAGGAAATCAGAGCGTGGGTGATTGACAGCGGGACAAT
This sequence comes from Cetoscarus ocellatus, assembly GCA_037902135.1. Classification (NCBI taxonomy): domain Eukaryota; kingdom Metazoa; phylum Chordata; class Actinopteri; order Labriformes; family Labridae; genus Cetoscarus; species Cetoscarus ocellatus. The sequence goes on along the minus strand of JBAMNC010000005.1, from coordinate 156,476 downwards.
CCACGGCGACCCCCCCCTGCGTCCTCAAACATCACCCCGGGCCTCTCACAGGAGTCTCCTCCCTCCTAGTTAGCCGTCCAGCCATCTCTTTACCGATCTCTCTACAAAAAGGAGGGTGACTTCTCCGTCTCCTTGTGTTACAGATTTCTAGGGATGCTCCAGTCGCAGATCAGAAGTGAGATCAACCGATAGTAATAAAAATGGAGGTGTTGCTTTGGGATGTGGGAAGGTGTGCTGGGAAAAGAATTGACTTTATATGAACATTTCTTTATCTTATTATATGATGTAGCGATGTGCCAGGGTTAATGGGGGCCCTAATAAACAATAAACCAGTTCTGATCATAAGTGTTCAATGGCCAGCCAGTCTACTTGGTTAGAGCACTGAGACCTCCAAAAAGGACCACATAAATCAGAGATGGGCAACTTTGGCTCCCAAGAGGGCCACATTGAAATAATAATCTTTGCCAGAAGGCTAAATTTATATATATCAAGGGTCAAATGCAATCAGCAGTACTTAAACTAGTGAGTTATACACAGAATTCAAGCTGGTTTTTGCAGCTTTTTTGATGCAACTTTTAAGGATCATTGTTTAATTTATTTATATTTTTATTTGATGTTGTTCCAAATGCATAAAAAAGAGATTCACAGAAACAATTACAGCCAATTATAGCTGGATAGTCTCTAAAATGTTGCTATTATTATTGGAGTTAGAGGGCCGCATACGGCCCCCAGGCTGCTGGTTGCCCACCCCTAACATATACATCTTCATTCGGCTTACAGCCTAACTCTGTTTGTTGTTTCCTTGCTGATGAAACTTTGCTAAAAGTTGTTAATTGCTGTACATGTCATTATTTCAGGTTGGAAATGCCTGAGATCAGATTTTTTCCAAAATATCTGCCATGCTGATAAAATGTACAGTACACATATTTCTGCATAAAACTCCATAAACTCAGTGCTTTGCGTAACAGGTCAAACACTGATGTATTGGTTTATTCAACCAAAATGTCCTAAACGATATGAGAAAAACATGTGATGCCACTGTTCATTGTTGTGAAAACAATAAGGATTGGAATAAAGTAAATTAAAGCAAAACTTACTTTGTTACCATAATGTCATTTTATTCTTTGAGAGGAAAAAATGATTAAAATCAAATTTTGTAAGAAAAAAATCAAGAACAGATCTTATTTTAATAGATATAAAAAGACATCTAGATGGATCAAATGATAGATAGATAGATGGATAGATAGAGAGAGCAACAGAGATAGATAGACAGACAGACAGACAGACAGATAGATAGATAGATAGATAGATAAAAAGACAGATAGATGGATAGTAGTCTGGAGAGTTGGTTGTTTGAGCCGTAACTGCAGCTTCTCTTAACTGTTCATATAAATGTACTGGATGATTCTTTTAGCCACTGAAACCAGAGTATTAGCCACAGATCGTTGGTTTTGGTGAGCCATGACCATGAGCATTAATTCTGAACTACGGATCGTATATTTTTTAAGTAAATCAGCAGGTAATGGTCCGTTTCTCTACCCCTTTCTCAGCACAAAACATACAGTATATTCTTGTTTTATGGTCTTTGTGTTACAGTCCTGCCTCAGGTTATAACAGGCTTCACAAAAGACTTTGAAGCAGCAGCACATAAATGAGGATTATCCTACTTTGTATCAGGGTGGTGATAAAACTGCACAGATCTGCCCTGCAGCGCTACAGTACATGTTTCTGTGTTACAGCCTCAGAGAGCTGCAGAGCGCCGAGTGGAGGGCTGCAGAGTGGATTCCTGAAGCAGCACGTCATCGTGTCAATGACAATAAGCTACAAGGGACGGGGAGGCCAGAAATGCCGCGGCTGGTTAACTTGCCGTTACATCTCTCTCAGCCTGGCCTGATTATGGTTTACACATGAGTGAAAAAGCTGCCCGCTGCAGAGAGCCAATGGATGTGGGTCTCGTGTGAACTTCGTCTCAGCCTGGACAAGGAAGTAATGGATGGAGTGAGACCACCCACAACATGAGACAGAGGAGCAACAAGCGCTGCCCCAAAGCCCAGTGTGATAATGCAGCAGAGAGGACTTGACCGAAAAAAGCTGCAAGAGCTAGGGCTGGGACATACACTGCTTTAATTACAGCACACCTTCGCTGTTGCATTGTTTCAGTAAGCTTCTGCAATGTCATAAGATTTATTTCCATCCAGTGTTGCATACATTTTTCACCAAGATCTTGTATTGATGATGAGAGAGTCTGACCACTGCACATCCCAAAGATTCTCAATGGGGTTAAGGTCTGAATTCTGTGGTGGCCAATCCATGTGTGAAAATGATGTCTCATGCTCACTGAACCAATCTTTCACAATTTGAGCCCGATGAATCCTGGCATTGTCATTTTGGAATATGCCCGTGCCATTAGGGAAGAAAAAATCCATTGATGGAATAACCTGGTCATTCAGTACATTCAGGTAGTCAGCTGACCTCGTTCTTTGGGCCATAGTGTTGCTGAACCTAGACCTGACCAACTGCAGCAGCCCCAGATCATAGCACTGCCCCCACAGGCTTGTACAGTAGGCACTAGGCATGATGGGTGCATCACTTCACCTGCCCTTTTCTTACCCTGAGTCTGGAATTCTGCTCCACATTCAGATGGTAGAGTCAGAATTTGGTGTGAACATCATGAAAGCATGGACCCATCCTGACTTGTATCAACAGCTCAAGCCGGTGCTGGTGGTGGGATGGTGTGAGGGTATTTTTTGGCACATTTCGGCCCTCAGCGCCACCTGAGGATGGTTTAAACCCCACAGTCCCCCTGAGCATTGCTGCAGACCATTTCCATCCCTTTATGACCACAGTGGACCATCTCTCCAGCAGCTCCATGTCACAAAGCTCAGATCATCTCAAACTGGTTTCTTCAACATAACAAAGGGTTCACTGTCCCCCAGTAGTCTCCACAGTCTCCAGATCTCAGTGTAATAGAGCACATTTGAGATGTGGTGGAACAGGAGAGTCACATCATGGATGTGCAGCCAACAAATCTGCAGCAGATGCGTGGTGCTTGGCCAAAGGAGGTCCAACCTTGTACTTGCAAGGTGTAATTAATATAGTGGAAGACGAGTGTGCAGCTCACTATTAGCCAAACAAAGTTTTCCCCCCCGTGAGTGAAGTTTGGATGAATCCTGCATGATCTTGACTTTGTAAAAAAAAGCAAACAAGCTCTGCCAAAAGCCAAAGAAAATCAGGAAAATAAAGAAAAATCCCTCCAGCAGCTCAAACTCCGTCTTTTTTAATCCCTTGTCCAAGTTGATCTGAGCAACAGGGTTGAAAACAGTTATAGGGTGTCGTGGTAAAATTTGTGATCACGGAGTCGTGAAATTGGACATTAAAAGCAGAAATTCACATAAACGTGGAATATCACGGAAATGGCCAACATTTTAAGTAAAAGCTTTTTATTCGAAATTAAAAGGGCCGTATCTCTTGGGAAAATGCTTCGGGGGGGCACTAAAGCTGGGGACGATGCACGCTTCACTTCCACTTCCCCTCCCCCTCTTCCTCCCCTCATTAACAAACATGTCGAAGCGGCCACCTGAGACACCGGCTAAGTTGGAAAAGAAGCTACGAAACTCCTGGCTAACTCCAAAGTACAGGGCAGAGCAGTTCCCCAACGATTATTATATGTCAGGAGATCAAATGCTCTGCAAATTTTGTCAACATACTGTTGACTGGACCCATAAAGATACGTGTGAGGGATTATATTTATTTACTTTATAAAGTGTCTCAGGGTTAAATTTGCATAAAATACTAAAACCGAATTTTCAAAAAACTAAAACCACAAGAAACAGAATATGGGAAAAATGGAATTTGGAAAAAATAACAGATTTCATAGGGCCCTACAACAACATTCACTTTAATCAAGCTGATTTTGTCAGCAATGCTCGCTCACATTGTGTTCAGCAAGGACATGGCGTGAAAAACAGATATTTCCTATCGCTTGGTGTCAACAGCTTCAATTTTATAGTTGCCTTGGTATGCATTAGGTATTAATATTGTAAGAGTTGCAAAACATTTATAATCCTAGTATTGTTACAACCACTTGTTTGTGTTCTTTACTGATCTAAATACAATAAATAACGTTCAGCATTAAAAGCATTAGAAATGTGATTTTTGGTCCACATCACCCAGCCCTAGCAGAAACACTGAGTTACATGAAGACGAATCCAGAATTTCAGATTTCTCATGGTGAAGAACTGGAGAAGAGTGTGTACAAACAGAGATTATTCAGTTAGTAACAGGGGATACTTCTGCACACTAAGAGCTTTGTCTCAGCCAGGCTCGGTCCCCTGGGCTGAAATATTGAACTCCAGACTTTGGGGGATGTTTCTCGGACCTCGCTCTCAGGATGATGTGAAAGGACAAATTAACAGGGTGTGTAGGGGAAGGCCCTTTTTCTAGACACAAGCCCGTACACCTCCCACCTCTAAACTCTCTCTCTGTGTCTCTTTTCTCTTGTTTGAAAAGGAGTCAGGTTTGCTCTTTCGTCATGCGAGGAGTTTTATTAACTGTTAGAAAGCTGAAGTAAGGCTGGGAACCTTTCGTCATGTGGCATTTAAAGGCTAAAATCTGGCTCGGAGGAAATCAGGCTGGCAAATATTTTTACTTTTTTCCCACGAGAGCATTTCCCTTTCTCATTGTCTTCACTCAAAGACTGAAGAGGTGAAGCGGCTCACTCATTTCTGACCATGAAGTAGAGGAGAGGGCGCCCCCATATGACCGATTAGGGAACTTGCTGTCATAGTGTGTGCTCCTCTTCTGCCTGAGGTCCTTCAGTTCTGATGAGTGTCAACTTACAGTCAAGTCTGTCTCTGCTGCTGTGACCAAAAAACTAAGGAGCACTTGGCCGGGGTGCTGGTGGCCGAGTGGGTCGCCCTCTTCCTGTGCGGGCCCAGTTTAAGATATCCCTTATTACTGAAAATGCTTCAAGAACAAACAACCTACATTACGGTTTCCTAAAATGAGCTGACAAGGCAAATAATCAATCAGAATTAAAGATTTTGGGGTGGCTAATCAAATGTTAGGGGTCCCTTGTTGGTCCAGACTACCACTAATCATCTGCACTTTCAGAATCAAACGAGAGCAAACAGCTTGGTAAGAGTTTGAAGATGACTGGCAAAAAAATATTTTTAAATCAGACCTTAAGACTGAGAAGATATTTAAGCAAACAAAGGCAGCTCATGCGCAGGGTCCACACATAAGGATTTTCTGAATCTGAAGGGATTTTTGATCTGTTAGAGAGCTCACACATGAAGATAAAGAATCAGACATTGAACAGTTTTTATTGTTCTGTGTGGTGTGCTCCGAAAATTTCAACACAGCACACCACACACATAACCATTCTGTCTCAACACTGATCTAGATTCTACTCCTCCAAGACAGAAATCTGATCAAACTTTATCTAACAAAATCGAAGAAGAACAAATATAGCAACAACCGGAAAACACAGCATGCAACATGGAAGAGGGCATACGAGAAGAGGGAATGATGGTGGTCTTGGGACTACTTTTGATGGAAAAATCCTGAACTAATAAAAAGAAAAGACTGTGGAATAATTCCTGGAGCCAGCATGAAAACGTGAGTTGGTCCTCCATTTCTGAGGTCCATTGAACTTCATGTTTCAGGTCAGCCATGCTTGTTTTTATTCACGCCTGCTTCCTTGTTCCTCAGTCAGCTCGCTTCTTGATTGGCTACATTCACATCACAATTCAGTCATGACTCTGGCGTCGTCAGCTTTCCCCACACACACATGAAGATTTTTGGCTGTAAATATTGAACAAGTTTAATGACCAATTCAAACAAATTCACTCTTAACACACCTTTAGACCACAGGATAATCTAATACAACAAAAGATAATCTGGAGTTTGTCATCCTTGGTTGGGAAGGGGGAAAGTCGGGACAAAAACAGCCCAATAATCTTTATGCGTACCCCCTTAATCAGTTTTTCTTTATTCATCAGCAAGGCACATCCTTTTATATTCTAGCGTGGGCTTGGAACTGCAGTGGACCAAAAAAGTGGACCACAGTTTGCCCTCGGTCTCTTAAAGAGGTGATAAATTCATTTGATATCTTAAATAAGTGTGCACGCAGCAATAATCCTGTTTTTATGATCATGTTGGGCTAAAATCATAAACCATACTGACAACCTCATATTTTTAATCACAATGTCAGATTAAATCAGTTCTTTCCTCTCATTCATCTTCAGCATGAACACAAACAAAAGCCGAATTCCTCAAATCAAAGCAGGGCCTCCTTTTCTGTCCCCTCTTTTTTTAATGTGAGCACGCTGCCCGTCACCATCGGCCCGTCCCTATAGATCAGGACTGTGTCCATCTTTTGCCTTTTGTCTCACAGCAGCGCTCGGATGACTGGTGGCCTCAGCTGACTGCCCCCAACAATTACCAGTGTGTGGGAACAGCCGAGAGACAGAGGGTCAGACGCTGTCAATCAAAACAGAAGAGCACACCGGTGGATGAGCCCCTCGGTGGAGTCTGGGGGATGGACTTGACACACGATGGATGGGTGATGGCGGCCTGGTTCAGTGTCAGAATATTTAACCTCAGAGCAGCTCAGACGGGGTTAAATAATCCTCTTTTTATGTGCCGATCCTCAGACTTCTTTGGGTCTACAGGGTTCAAATTATAAGATGGGAATAAGATGAGAGATGTCTGCACTTTGATACTTTCATATTTTCCTTCATTCAGATTACTGACTGAAGTGCTAAAGACAATGGAAGAGACCTTTTGTCAAACTTTAACAAGACTTTATTTATCACTAAAAACCAAAAACATATTAGAGTAACTTCAACACCATGCAGGAATAAGAAATGCATGATGTTGGATTTTTTGACAATATCCAATATGGCAATATTTCAATAATTATCTGGGCTGATACCGATATCAACACTGATTACAGGTGCACAGTGTTATCAGAATATTATTGGTATTGGCAGATAATTTTCTAAAAAGTTGATTATCAGTATCTGCAGATATGACATTTTTACTGATATTCACAGCTGTAGCTGTTTTTGGCACTGTGGCTTGGTTGGTTAAAGCATCTGTCTCGTAAACGGGGAGTCCTGGGTTCAAATCCCAGCAGTGCCTGAAGAAAAACCTCCCCAAGCTCTGAAGACAGTTGCACAAGTGTTCTCTCTCGGGGCGGCAGTAGTTCAGACCAGAAGGACTTGGGTTGGGGACCAGAGGGTGGCTGGGTCAAGTCCTGATCGAACCATGCTTGGAAGTTGGTTTGGGAGCTGAAGAGGTGCCAGGGCACTGCCAAAGTGCCCTTGAGCAAGGCATTTAACCCCAAAACTGCTCGGTAGCGCTTCATCAGGAGCAGCAAGCCATCACTCTGCCATCGCTTCATTAGTGCATGATCATAGGACCTGTTTGTCCATGTACATGTCTATTTCAGCGTAAGTTTGTGTAGCATGTTTCAACAACAGAGTGTAAAGAATTAAATTTCCAATAAGGGGTTAATAAAGCATGTCTTTTTGGACATGTATTGGGAATATATATCCAGTATATTGGCTGTAATGTTGTAAATAAACAGTAAAATTTATTAAAGTACAAAAAATTGTTTTTCATGCTTTTTACTTGTTTCTAACACAAATAATCTGTCACCATAGAGGAAGAAGACAGTTTCAGTTAGAAGGAGGCTTTGGGTTCTTGATAAAAAATATCAGCATTGGTTTCAGTGATAATGACTGTACAAATGTTGACAAAAATTAACATTGTGCAGTCCTAACACCAATATATGGAAATAACTAAAAGTAATTTTTTTGGATTACACCTACATTATATGCAAATATTATATTTAAATGGTGCTCTATCTGCCCTTTCCATATCTAAGACATTACCAAACTACTGACAGAAAATCTGCCTAATTTTTTGGATCAATTCCTTTTAAATTTAAATAAATATGTAAATAAAGTACACAAAGTAAATGCTTACAGATGTGACCAAAATAGAGCCAGCAAATATCGGCAGGATTTTACTATCTACTGATATAATACGATTACATGTATTATTATAATTAGTTTATCAGAGCCTTTATCTGCCAATACCAATATCATATCAAAAATATTGTGCAAACCTAGCAGAAATGAGACAAGTAAATCACCCTACAGGGCATGTGAAACTCGAAAAAGCAGAATACAAGCATATACTTTTGATTTTAAAAAAATGTGTTAAAAAAAACTCCACTATACCCTTACCGGCTCCTGTAAGAACTTTTATAAAACCTGGGAGCTACTTATGCAATACGTGAAAGTTTACCTGGTCTGGAACAACCTTCAGGAGGTCTGTCCTTTAATTGTTGTAAATCAGAATGTTGTTTTTTCTTTTCAAATTTTTAATTTTAATTACTACATATGTGTTTGTTTATATATGAACAAGCATACATGTATATGTGTTTACGTTTATATGTAAATACTTATTTTTTTTTCCTCTATCATTATTTTATTTTATTTATTTACTTCGATGTCTGCTTTTATAGGTTTGTGTTGTAATGCTGTAAAAAGGAAAATCTTCTACTGTATAAATAAAGTGTTAAGAAAAGCTCCACAAAGTAAATGCTTACAGATATGGCTAAAGTAGAGGTAGTAACTATCTGCAATCATATCTGCCAGTACAATTAGCTTATATGTATTATCATAATTAGCTTTTTGGAGCATTTATCTGCCAACAAATATCATACCATTTATATTGTGCATCCCTATGAGAAATGAGACATGTAAATCACTCTAACAGCATTTAAAACTCAAAAAAGCAGAATATGGGCCCTTTAAAATAGGATTTTAAAATTCTATTTATTGTGGGAGGACTGTCGACAGAGCTTTGCATCCATCCAACTCCCTTAACACCGTGTCCTGAATGCCTGTGGAGCGATGCTGCATGACGTTTTTGCCTCGATGCCTTGTCTCTATTTTCCTTCTGTCCTGGGCATGAACGAGGGGTGAAGAAAGAGGGATTTTAAGGAGGTGCAGGAGGGATATTTTTGGTATTCTTTGACTTTTCTCACTCAGCAGAGCTTGTTGATCTATCAAACATAGCTGAGATAGAGGTGCATTCATCTATGTCAGCGTGTGAATGATTTACTTTCACTTTCAACACCGAGGGAGAATCTTTTGCTCACAGAGAGCTAAGCATCGATGAGCCTTCATCCCCTGTGCCAAAAAAAAGCACTTCACATTCATTTCTTTAGCTCCAGGAAAAACAGGACATGGAATTACATTTTTAACGGCTGCAGTGTGGACAGCAGGCATGCACTGCTCTGCGTTGCTGCACACCGTGTAAGAACCCAGTCACCGGCATATAGTACTATGTAAGTCTGGCAGTGAGCCACGGTCATCTGGAGAGAAGAGCATACTGCTGAGAGGAGAGGTAGCTTTTCCATCTCTGTTCTGTTTGACCAAAAAGGACGTTGACTATAGAGCAGGGGTGGGCAACTGGCAGCCCAGGGCCACATGCGGCCCTTCATCTCACTCAATGTGGCTCACCAATAACTAAAAAAAAAAAAAAACAATATGGAAATATAAAGAAAACATAACTGCTGAATATGATTCATCTTGAGTAACCGGTACTACATGATGCACAAATTGGGAGGTGATAAATTATTTCTGCTAACCTTACATTGTTGGTACATGCTTTGTTTTTTACAAGTCATGAAAGAACTTACTTTGCTATGATTGTATCTCTAAATATATTTTATCAGGCATTAAAAATAATATATAGATTTAGTAAAAACTACATTTGGAAACAGTGGTAAAGGTAATAAATTTGTGCTTTAAAACTGGTAAACATTCATGCTTTTATAGCATTTTATTTTTTTATTTTTGAAAATTATAAGTGTTGATTATGTAATGATGCTTTTAATGTTGTTGATAGGGTTGTCGATGGTTGTCGGTATCGTATCGTGTTGTCGATACGATACCGATATTACAGCCTTGAGTATTGGCCGGTACCGATATAGATCCGATAGGATATCAGCAGGAATCATACATACTTTTTTACTTATTTTGTAGCATGGACTGTAAGAAAAAGCTTGATCAAGTGAGATTACTCAAACAGAGAACAGTAGTCAGCAATAGTAGGTATGGGAAAAACTGATCCATTTGTTATTAACCAATGGGTTAATTAAATTTTAACCTTAAACATAAGAATATACTACAATTAAATAAAATAAATATAAAATAAATTAGAAGACCCTGAAAAGAAACCTCAATAAATCCAATAAAAACAAAAACATATATGTTTAAATTGCAAAATAACCACTGTGTTTAACTTAAACATAAGCATATTCTACAACTGAATTAAATAAATAAAAAATAAATTAGAATGGACTGCTTGTATCGGAGAGCTTATATCGGAGATTTTAGATGCAGGCCGATATAATCCGATATTTGTTTTTTGCTGATATCAGACCGATATCCGATATCAATATTGGATCGGGACACCCCTAGTTGTTGATTTCTTTATCTTTGGTTTTTGGTAGCTTAATTTGGTTAAATATGTAGGCTAGGCTCAGATAAGCATTTTGCTTCTGCCTATGCCTTGTTAGTCACAACCTAATACAAGAATTCTGGTTTGTTTAAAATGTCTATCTTGTGACAAATATTGTACAATGTATGACGACTGAATAAAATCCTACCTACCTAGGCTTTAGTTATGTGTCATGCTCATTAAATTATGTTTTTTTTATGGTGTTTGAGTTCAAATATACAAATGTTGGTGTAATCCTTTTTTGAAGCTTTATGTTTCCTGTTTTTTGGTTTTATTTGTGCAATTTTTTCTTCATTGAGAGTGCCCAATAAGATGTTACAGTGCAGCCCTCAGGCACTGAAAAAAAACATATGCAGCTCTGTTGGTAGTCAAAGTTGCTCACACCTGCTACAGAGGTTAGGAACAGAGAAAGAGGGAGTGCCTGAACAAGCCGGACTTGAGTCTCCTGTACTTCTTCTACTGCATGGATGTAATCCTCACAGGGAACTCAGAATCAATGTAACAGGCGACAGGGCCGATGTGAGCTCTGAAGGCCTAATTTGATCAATACGGTGGAACAAAGAGAGCAGTATGGAGAGTGTGGTCCTTATGGAGAAACACAGCAGGGTGAATCCCCATCTCTGAGCTCCTGATTGAGTCTGAGTTCAGTGTCTTCAGAGTTTCACTGTTTTGGGCTGAAAGCCAGACATCGAGCAAGCCTTAGACTAACTTTCTTTTATCACATTAGAGGAGCAGACAAGACTCAACTGGGAGCTGAACAGGAATGACAAACATCAGTCTGTCCCTCACCTTAAAAAAAAGGCAAGAAAAATAACATGTGACTCCTAAGAGCTTCTCAGAAAAGGGGAATTTTGTCAGGAATGCAAACTAATGTAATCACTCTAATAAGAGGAGGATTAATTTATCCGAGAGAGCGAGCTCTGGTGTGGGACTCTGCTGAGCTTTACGGTGAAGTTATCAAACATTTATCAGGAGGATGTTTGTGTTTGGTGTGGAAGATAAGACAAAAACAGCAGCAGGATCTAATTTTACACAAAGGCAAAGACGACAATCACATCATGTGGTCTAAATTTGTCAAGTCCCAGGACAAAGGCTGACCTGTGGATCTTAAAGCTGAACTCTGTCCTGAACTTTGACCTCTTTAAGCTCAGTGACAGCCTCTCTTTAGTGAGACTTCTGCAAGCAGTCTAATACTTTATTGATGCTGAAATACAGACCATAGGAACTGGATCTTCCTGGAGAAAAAAAACATCGGAAAGTACCTAAAAATCCAGCTGAAAATACATCTTTCATGCTATCACATAAAGCTTTTCCTATCACGAGAAGGACTGAATGGATCTAAAAGCATTTGTAAAATTCATGAGCCTTTCTAGCTGGTGTCCTTCGCTTTGACTCAAACTGTCGCTGTTGTTGGAAAGAAAGGTCTGAAAAAGCGCCAAGTTCCAGAGGAAGTTACTCTTTTCACACATACTAAAGCGAGCCAGCTCCGCTTTGTTCCCCGTCTTGCACAGGCCCTTTTAGAGTTATGAACGGAGGCTGAGGGCTGAATGAGAGGCGGCCAAGGAGCGCTACTTAATACCAAATCCTTTATTGTGGCATCTTTTGTGAGCTGACACACAGTGGATGAATGGGGCAGAGTCTTCCCTGTAGGCCGAGCTCAACTGCTTTAGCCTAATTCTCCCCTCTGCCAATCAGATAAACATGACCTGCAGGAAAAAATGTTAACAAAGACCGCGTTTATACCTTGAATTAACATCCGTTCTGGGTAAACAGATTCCACGAGGGGATCTTTAATGGTAGGTGTGAACATACTCCAGTGTTTACCAACCAGGGTTTGATATCCAGGGGCTGAAAGTAGGGAAGCATGATATTGGATTTTTGCCGATACCCGATATGCTGATATTTTTTAATTCATTATCGCCGATGCCGATACTGATATTTCTGGTCAGAAGCACAAGCTTTGTACTTAACACAAAGGACTTTTTTCTTTCAATGATACAGTATATTTTTGCAAGGAAAAGACGTAAAACAAGAAAAACAGCATTTAACTCTTGCAAAAATAAAACCCTTGATTTTTAAATGTACCCCTGCAGTGATGGGAAGGTGCATCAATATTGTACATTTGTGTAATTTGCCGATATTCGAGCCGATATATAGCCGATATGTGTGGTCAAAATAAATTCAATCCAGTTCAGCTTTTTAAATTCATGGTCAAGGAAGAGGTCTTCAATCTGATAGCATTTATTCTCTAGCTACTTGAGCACTGTTAAGTCCAACTGAACGGTTCTGAATCATAATGCCGTGGCAGTTTGTGTCCGTCTGTGCAAAATGAAAAACTGAGCCATGAGGTTGTGTTTCAGTTCAATTGCACCACAGAGTCGTGGGGTTCATCTTAAGAAGTTAAGCACAATGTTCAAACTAAATGTGACGTTTTAGCTTTATTTGTCCGATCAGTAAAGAGATTTTTTTTTTTTTTTTTTTTTTTAATGATGCTGCCTTCAAATTCCAAGGCAAATAAAATGTACCGTACCTCAGTACAGGCTAACAGCTGGAAATGACCCCAGATAACTGTAAAGTCAACTTTGTCGATTGGGATTTCAGTGCCAGGTATAAACAGGATCTGAGAGAAAAACCTTGGAGACATTTGAGGCCAAAAATGCACACAGGCTGCAGCACAACATGAGAAAATTCCTTCATATTTCTGTCTGTAAATAAACAACTCCAGAGCCAAGCCCACTGATGGCTCTTTTCCCTTTCTGCTCTTTGGAGCTCTGGTCTTTATCACTCTCAGTTCCCAAAACACTCTCTACCTTCCCTTATCTCTCTCCCAGACCCGGCTCTCCATCCTCCCAGTCTGTGCTGCTCCAAGCTGGGCACCGAGCCCAAAACACTGCGAGCGGCTTCACCCGTCTCCCCACCTCGCTGCCCTTTGCCATCGCTATCGCGCCGTATAAGAACCAGACCTTCTCGGACTGCACTTAGCTCACAGGCTAACACTAACCAGCCGCAGATGTTTACGTTGGAGGGACGGGGCAGCAGATGCAGTCTCACTCAATAAAACTTGCATCTCTCCCGTTCTCCCTTTGTCTCCCTCTTTTTTTAAAAGTTCTCTCTTTTTCTACAAGTCTGCAGAAAGCCCAGGGGAGCTCTGCAGATCTGTGGGTGTGACAACCTTTCACACAGGCTTCGTTTGACTCATTCTAGGGCTGGAAAAAATGTGCCAAAACTCATGCCTCAGTATTTTTGGCTGATTGGCAAAACATTTCCTTCTATAATGACATTAAAACTGTGGTTGCAATTCTAGAAAAACAAACTTTGAGATGATTATAGCCAGGACCACTTTGAAAACAAGACTCTCTAATAGATTTCAAATCAAAGGACAAAAACCAAATATACCAGAACAAAATAGGAGATATATATTTTGGTAAGCCTGCATGAAATGTAGCCTCAATGTCCCGTCCTTAGCTGACAGGAATGGCACCCGTGTTGTCTTCTGCTGCTAGAGCTGAATTGCTCTGATATAACAGATTGTGCATTTAGAAATCGTCTTCTGCAAACCTTGGTTGTAACAAGGTCTCCTCTGACCTCTAGCATGGCAAGGCATTTTCACCCAGAGACCTGCTTCTCACTGAATATTTTCTCCTTTCTGGACCATTCTCTGCAAACCTTAGGGATAGTTGTGCATGAAAATCCCAGTAGATGCTGAAACAGAGACCAGCCCTATGACACCAACAAACCGTGCCATATTCAAAGTTGCATTATTCACCTTTCTTCTCCACTGTGATGCTTGATTTGAACTTCAGGTTGTCTTCACTGTGTCTACATGCCTAAATGCATTATCTTCCTTTGAGCAAAGCTTGGCTCAAGTTGAACCAGGGTACCTATCTTATGAAACACTGATTTAAGATATTCTAAATTTAAGATCATGAAATGATTTGAAAGTTGTATTTTACCTTGTAAGAGATTTTTCTTGTGGCCTTCAGTTAAGACATGTCTGATTACTTCATCATAACTACATGTTTTAGTCAGCTTTACAGACTTTTTAAGTGTTAATCCTTCTTTGGATTTGGTTCTTTTGTCAATTCAAGGCAATAAAGTGATATGTTTCTGAGTTTCAAATGTAGTTATCAGTGTGTACAAAAATATTGCTATAAATATAAAAGACTATTTCACCCTGTGACCAATGGGAGGGGTTTTGTTTGCTCTCCATTCATTTGAATGGAGCTCACAAATATAAAAATATTAGATTAGATTAGATAATACTTTATTAATCCCCTTGGAAAACCTTCCTCGGGGAAATTCAGAAAATTAATTAATGATTAATAATAACAATAATAATAATAATAATAATTAAGTGATTAATGATTTATTCAGTTGTAAAGAACCTTTACAACACAAGAGACGGGGTTTCAATATTTTTTCCTAGAAGGGTCTGTGTTAGGGATGAACAATTTCAGGAAAGGATCTAATTACGATTTTTCAGTCAGATATTCAATTCGATTCACGATTTCTTCAAATCAAGCTTCAGTGCAATATTCACTATGTTTACAGTACAGACAACAGTAAGTAAATCAATGATCAAAAGCACATAACACATTATTCATCATCTAACATTGGTGATAAATAATTGTTTTCATTATTTAAGGGATACTCCAACTTCTACTCCTAAACAGATGCTTTGTGTTGTTGACCTGCTTACAAGCAATTTTGTAAATGCCTGCAAGTTTGTAAAATAGTTGACACAACAGATCCTAGGTCAGTCAGGAGTGCTGCAAAAATTGCAGCTTTGGCGATCACATGATTGCGATGCCTGAAATTGCGATTTTGATCCAAAAACAATAAATCTTTCAGCCCTAGTCTGTGTCTGTTTCCCAAGGTCATGTCAATCTCTGTACACCAGCTGCCTGAGTTTGACACTTCCACCTAAGAAAATAAAACAAAACTAATTCAGACATATTTTCATAAAAAAACAAAACAAAAAAGGCTGCTGGTGCGGTTAGTGGGTTGGGGACCAGAGAGTGGATCTCTCATTTTTAAATCTATGAATACATCTCACAAACTGGCTTTGTTTCCCAGCCCTACCTCATTCCCAGCTCTCTCTGTGCTGTGAGTCACCTGGGTTTCCCCCTCGTAGAAAAAAAAAACAACAGCTCTGTTTTCCACTCTCACAAACTGCCAGATACCGCACGGCGGAGCTTTGATTATTATCGAGGTGAATGTTATTTACAGAAAGTCTTCGGAAGTGTTTTGTTTGCAAAGCTCCCGTCATTCAGCCCAATGTTAGCACACCTGAGTCCTCTTTATTTGATGATAAAAAAAAGACACAACCCAAGAGTGGAATTCCAGCAGCAAGAACAGACAGGAATATCTCCAGGTAACACCTCAGCAAACAAAACGCGGGCAGACACATCCTAGAGAAATTGATAGATAGAGAGCAGCAGCGTTTGGCCTCATTAGGAAGCCTGAATTCGGGGCAGTAATGTGGGGCTGGGCCGACATGAAAGGGGCTTCAGTTTCAGGGCTGTCACCGTCTGCTGCAAAAGATTCTCCGAGCTGGGAAATGTCAAAATATTGTTTATCTGAATGCAACAATTTCTGAGGCAGGCGGGATGTGTGGTCTGATGTGAGATCATCCAAACAGCGATGGAAACACAAACCAGAAGACAACCTCCATCAGACTGATCCGTGGTGCCTCAGTCTTATTTAATCATTTTTAAAACTACACTTAATCCTCAAAACTACCACGTAACATGGTCAGAGAGACTGAGATAGGGCTGGGTTGTAAATAAAGCTTTCAGATGTATTGTTATGTTTTCTAATTGGATAAAGATCAAGTGAATATTGTCCGTATCATTGTTAAAATCTCCATAACTTTAATGATCGCTGGTATCAAAAAGAATCAATGTTTACCAAAAGTGGGAGAGCATTGCCTAAACTGCACAAATACTTTGGCAACATCTGGGAAAAATAGAGAAAACAAGCACAAACGAGGGAGATCCTCTCACTCTTAGTTTGTTTGATTTAGACATGCAGTGTGCAGGAGTTTAACTGTGATTTGTGACATTTAAAATAAAAAAATACCTTGTGTTGAGTTTCTCTGACTATTCTTGTTGCTCTGGTATAACACAGGTATGAACATTGTTTAATTTCATGACTGTTTATTATGCTAACACTGCTACAACCACTTCTTTTTTACGTTCATGCCTTTAAAGAACATATTCAGAATCACTTTGCTTCATTAATCCTCAAGGGGAAATTCAGTTGTTTAAGTCGCTCTTATACAAAGTTTGGGAGAAGAAATATCAGATAAAGACATTAAAATAAGAGCATAATAGACTTTAAATAAGCAAAAATTACATCATGCAGAATCTTCAAGATATAAGAATTCCCTTAATGAAGGAAAGAATAAATACAATGATTAAAAGTGATACTATGAACAAGGACAAATAATTAATACTACAGTACTAACGTGAACATGTTCCCAAGGTGGAAAGTTTTAGGGATGCACAACTTTACTGGTATATTGGTTTCAGCAGATAATTGCTTCAAAAGCTTATATTAGTGTTGGCAAGTATGAAAATCTCTGCCAACAATCCCCACTGATATTTCAGCCCTATGTATTTGCATCAAGATTGTGGAGTTCTTTTATAATCTCAAAATTGAGAGTAAGAACTCCTAATATATGTAAGTAAATCAGGCTTTTGGCTTTTACATGAGCAGATAAAGGTGAATTTTACTGTTACTGTCAAAAATGCATTTCACACATAATGTGGGTGTGATCTAAAAATAACTACTTTCAGTCATTTCTGTACAGGCTGGGCAATATGACGATTAAATCAATTCATCTTTTTTTTTTTATTTACTCCAAATTTAAGTCGTTGCAATATTTGAAAATATAAACACTGAAAATGTACAGTGCTCATGATGGTAGGCCTTGTATTTTTATAAAGTATACTGTTAGCAGGCAATTTGCATTTAAGAATGGCTTACAAATGAACGGCTCACTCACAACTTTGAATCGGTTCTCATCGTTCACTTAAAAGAGCTGCTCAAAAGATGTTTGCGAATGTCACATCACAAGCGAAAACCACCACGGATGTAGGTCAACAAAACAAAGCCTCTGTTTACGAGTAGAAGAAGATTATACGATGACAGCAGAAGATAACGTAACATAACATGGTAAAAAATGAGTCACAACCAGCACACAGGACTGTTTAGATTCGCGGAAGATTTTATCTGATGACTGTAGGCAGAGGCAGGCTAACACTACCCTTTGACTCCCAGTGTTTGAGCTAAGCTAATTAGCGGTGGGCGAGCTTTGCCCGTCTCTTCCTTGTTACTGGACGCAGAGTCTAAAGAATGGTGTCTATCTGCTTGTCATGGACCCGGGACATCATCTATGACTCTTCAGCTTCAAATCATCCAGATCAGGGTTCGGTCCACACCATCCAGCCCTAGCCGGCGGTGCAGAGGGCTAATAGAAGGCAGATTGCTGGGCTCTGCAGCGGTAATGTCCTGGTAGACAGCGAGTGCTTCAGTGGATCACAGTTTGAGCCTGCAGGCCCTTTTGGGGAGGTCTGAGAAGTGGCAGGTCACTATATAGTCTAAGCCTCTTAAAGAAGGAGCATACCAGCACCTCCTGCTGCTCCACGGGACAGGGGCGGGGGGGCTGCCTTGAAAACATCTTAGGAGGAGTCATAAAACACACGGCTGAGCTGCCCCCTAAACATGGCACGCTGAATCCAGGAACATAACTCAGAATTGCTTCACTAATCCTCGCCGAGCCTGCAGCAGGACTGTGGATTCTATCATTTGCTCATTAAAAACATGGCGGCGGCGGCGTTTGTTTGGCTGAAGCGAGGGCGGGGGCCGTGCCTCTGACACTATTGTTTGCACTGATTCAGTTTAACATACTTGTTGGTGGTTAGCTGGTTAAGCGTGGTAGAGGCTGAGTGCATTTTCTCAGGCAGAGTAACACAACAGTATCATTATGTGCCCAGTGGGAAGGAACCCTTCGTGAACCTCCAGGCTTTTACTCTCCCACAACCAGCTGAAGGGGGGGGGGGGGGGGGCTGTGTGCGGGGCAGGCATGCATATGAAACAAATAAAAGACGGTGAAGGCAATATCTGGTCAACCAGGCACACATGGCATTACGGAGGATGTGAGAGATCAGCGCGAATGTCTGCAGCCCCTCGTCCAAAACTCTCAATAAATGAAACGTCAACAAAAGAGAGGCCTGGTGGCTTTCCCCGCACTTAACAAAAACATCTGAGGAGCATTATTCCTGACGGAGCATCACGCTGAGGAGCAGCAGCTCGGCTCCCTGACAGGAGGAGCTTCCTCTGGGTCCATTAAGAAAAAGCTCTGAGGGAGGCAGCCTGCGGAGGTCTGCAGAAGGTGAACAGAGTCTGAATAATGTCTCCTAAAAGTATGAATAACAACATCCCTATGTGGGTGAGTGACAGCTGAACGTGTGGCAGCACTGCGCTCTAGTGGCCGAAGAAGGGACTGCAGGCAGGGAGAAAACGCTCTCTCGCAGATTCAGTTTCAGATTCAGAATCTTTACTGCACCCTTGGGTAAATTCAGTTTACAGTGAGTGAGTTCTCTCATATTGTAAACACACAGAACAAACACAAGACAAAACAAATGACGACAGTGCTTAGACTAAAAGAACAAAGAGGACGGCCCCAAGATAAAAAGCACGATAAGTTAAAACATTAGTAGATAAAAAAAGGCCTAAAAATACGTCAAACAAAGCCAAATGATAAAGATGTGCCATTCATAAAACAAGATGAAGAAACAATACAAGGAATAAATGCATTAGTTATGTTGCAGTTTCTCTCATTTGTTAAGAGCACGAATGGCCGGTGGTACAAAGCTGTTTTTGTAGCGTCTGGTTTTATAAGCAGGTACAATGAACCTCTGACCTGATGGGAGCAGCTGATACTCACCATTAAGAGGGTGGGAGTCATCTCTTACAACAGAGTTAGCAATCCTCTGTAGCTGTTCAGGGATTCTGGGTGAAGCTGAGACTCTCCAATCAGCTTGCTAGACCATTTCACGATTTGTTTTAAACAGTTTTTGTTTTTTAGGGACACGTTTCCAAACCATGAAACAAGACAGAAAGATAAAACTGATTCAATAAAAACATGATAAAACAAGGTCAACATGGTCCTGTCAATGTTAAAAGTGGACAGTTTTCTTAAACAAAACAGGCGCTGGCATCCTTTTTTGTTCACAGCCTTGCAGTTTGCCTCAAAGTTCAGTTTGTTGTCGATGATAGTTCCAAGATATTTGCATGTGTTGACACACTCCTCTATCTGACCTTTTAAAACTGTGGCCTCTTGATTGGAAGCCCTGTTTTTACGAAAGTCAGTGATGATGTCTTTTGTTTTGGAGTGCTGAGAAATAGATTTATAGATACATAGAAAAATTTATGACAGTTGATAGTTGGCGACATCACATCAGGAAGATGGAAAAGAAGAGGGCAGATAGGGGATGGGTAAAAGAGAAAAAATAAATACATAAAATAAAAGAATAAAAAATCATAAAAAAGGGAGTCTATTAAACAAGAAAAGATGGTAAAAACGGGACTAAAACATTGAATGTATATTATGTATCTTTAGCAAAAATCTATTATGATTTATTTCAGGAAGCTTGTCTGACATTTCTAACCTTGATCTACCGTAGAACACAATAACTACCAACCAATTAATTTATCATGTTTGAAATTTAATTAATTTTGGGGCAAGTAGGCTAAACTGTTATGTCTGTTTTATTATTGGTATGATTTACATCCTAAAGAAAATAGATGGAAACGTGGTAATTAATACTTAGTATTAATTACTATATAATATTAATATAGGAAACAAGTATCACAATTGTATGTTTAATATTCATCAACATTGTAGGCAGTTATGGAGTAAAAGCAATGCTTTAAAGTAAGTGCTTTATAAATTATAACATGTAATTGTTTATCTGTCCACCAATTTAAAAATGATTAAAAAAAGAAATGAACTAAAGGTTATATTTTTGAAAGCACTGACTTTGAAGCATATCTTTTCACATGATTTACATGATTTTCGTCCTTTCTCCATCGTAAATTTCCATAAACGATCGGCAGGTGTCGTATTTATATCTTGCTGCATTATGGGACGCTCCTTTCTCATTTCCTTTCGTAAAATGTGGTCCAGTTTTTCCTAAAGCGGGGTGCACACATAAAAATTATTGGGCTGTTTTTGTCCCGACTTTCCCCCTTCCCGACCAAGGACGGCAAATGCTCGATTATCTTATGTCTTGTAAGATTATCCTATAAGATTATCCTGTGCTCTGAGGAGTCTGAGATGTGTCTGCTGATGTTTCCACTCTCTGAGTCCGACATGATTTTGACTTCTTTGTTCTCATTTCTGCTGCCTGCCTCGAATGAGTGCGTGAAGTCCATGATTTGCAAGTGGAAGGACTTCATCAGGGAACTATGAAGCAAAAAGACTCGTGAAATCAATTCCTTCAGGGAGTTGTTATCAACTCTCAACTGGAATTGGTTTTTCAGTTCCCATCAATCGCTCTGCATGAGAAAAGCACTTGCATATTTTGTCAGGGAACTTCCATTTCACCTTCAGGATGATAATAAAATTCACCAGACATTAAAACTTTGAAACAAGAAAATAGAAGCAGAAATATCTCACCCTTGCCTTCACTTCTTCACTTGAACAACAGTCTCGTAAGCTGTTGTCCTAAAAAAAGTTTCATTATGTGTTGGTTTCACATTAACTGCAGCAATATTTTAAGATGCTGTTTTGTTTTCTTTACTCGGGATAGCAAAACCAATTCCAGTTGAGAATCAATAACAACTCCCTCAAGGAATTGATATCATTAGACTTTCTGCTGAACACTTCCTTTCCATTTTTTCTGAATTCCTTGCAAATCAAGGATGCCACACTCTCACCAGAGGCAGTAAAAAGGAAGTCAATAATCATGGCAGACACAGGACAGAATTGGTCAAAACTGTGGCTTAATTTTCCACAAAATTACGCTTATTGCACAACATTAAGTGTGTTAAAACATAAAAAACCAGCAGAGACATTTATCTAAACAGCAAAATTCTTTCAAACAGAAAACCAGCAGGGAATCGTTGAAGAATTGTATCAATAAGCAGAGTAGTTAACGGCATTGGTATCAATAAAATCTTTTCAGTTCCCATCCCTATCCTTAACAGAGGATATTTGAGATAAATTATTGAATTCCTTTTTTTTGGCAAAGGCTGAGACAAGCTGTTTTTTGTTCTTAAGAGATATACAAAAGTATGACATAAGTTTGTATATCAAAAATATTGGCAGTAATTATCAGCATTTTTTTCTGATAATATCGTGCATCCCTAACCTACATTATGCAAAATAGCACATTTTTGGAGTACACTATTTAAATCAAAGTTCCTGTTTTCTTCATTCTTCAATCATTTCTGTGCTTTCCACACTTAAAGGGTTGGTTTGGGTTTTTTGAGGTGGGGTTGCTTGAGGCCCATGGCACAGGTTAATATGAGTGCCAGTAAAGGGACCTGTGAGATATCCGGGCGGACGGCATACAGTGGTGTTTTTTTTCTTACCTTAATGACAAATTTGAGAGGAGCCATCAGCTTCAAAACAAAGACGTCTGCTATTCAACCTAAAATCAAGGAGAGAGCAGAAGATTACAGACTAACAATAAAAAAAATAATAATAAAACCATCCAGTTCAGTTTATGACTGTTCATTGAAATCAGGGGATGTCTTATGATAAGAATGTACTTATGATTTAATGATCACAGCGGAGGGTCTGTTGTTACATCTAATAGTTTGTTTTGATATTGCATTTTGGTTTAGTTTTAAGTTTGTTCTAGCTATGCAGAAACTCCAAATACACTTACATATTATGTATCTCTAGCAAAAATCCATTATGATTTATTTTAAGGAGCATGTCTGACATTTCTAATCTTACCCTATTGTAGAACACAGTAACTACCAACCAATTAATTTATCATTTTTGAATTATTTAATCAATTTTGGGGCTAGGAGGCTAAACCGTTATGTCCTTGGTCATGTTTTCTGAACTTAGATTGCAAAAATAATCTTAAAATATTAAAGAAATTTAACAGTTTTCAAAAATGTCTTAAAGCTTCATTTAAATGATGCTTTGTTTTGACACCAGAAGATTTCAAAGGTCAAAAAACACCTTTTTTTGAACATGGTTTGGAAGTCAAGAATCATTGTTCAACCTGTCACCGCTCTGTCCATCCTGTTACCAATCAGTTTTTTAACATTAATTATCAAAATCAAAAACATAACTTGTACCTTAGAAGTATTTTGAGGAATGAAAGAGCAATATGTAATTAAGTTAAACAATCTGATTTGATCAAAATGTCACTTTATTTTGAAAATGTTTGATAAAACAACACTAGATTGGAAAATACAGATCTTGTTAAAAAAATTATAATGAATAAAGTCTTTTTAAAATGAATTTAGTGTAAAAAAAAAAAAGAGAGAATATCATTGAGCTTAGTATATTTAATTATTGAGATACCTGTTCACTCAAAACAATGGACATATGTCCTCAGTGACATAAAATAATATATCATCATGACCTGAGCTTGTTCACTATATATAATCCTATGGTTAGACAAACTTTTCTTCAGACTGCGTTATCAAATTATGGCAAATGCTGCATTATTTTAATCAAACAATTGACCCTAAAATCAAACCAAATAGTTGGACTGATCATCCACCTTTTTATCATCTATGTCAATTCATTTGTTATTAAAATATAAAATATTACTAGAGGAGGATTGCTAAAATATACAAATATAGTTTTCCTATTAATTCCCCATCTTTAGATATCATTAAACATAGACCCTCACTGCTATAGGTGCAAAATAGTGCCTGCAACCCTTTATCACGTTTTGGGGACGCTCAGATCTAGATCAGTTTTGGACCTCCTTTTTGGATTTGTTTTCTAAAATATTTAAGAAAAACATCACCCCTGCCCCCTCACTGCTCTCTTCGGCGTACCCTCAGCAAACATATCCACAACTTCCAAACAGAACAAGGCTCTTGCATTTTTCTCCCTATTAGCACGGCGGTTCATTTTACTGAACTGGACGAAAGCTGCTCCGGCAACACACTCATCTCATCCATTACGTCTAATCTTCAATAAGAAACGATGCCGCCCTCCAGAACTTCCACAGCATTTGGGATGGTTTTATAAACTTTGTAAGGGATCTTGATGGTCTGCAGGTGGACTGATTAACATCCAGCAGATTTAGTAAACTATTAAAATACTTTGATTGGCAATTACTTCACCTGTGTGTGCAACTGGAGCCCCCTCCCCCATGAGTGTGCATGTATGTATGTGTACATGTTCTTCATCGCTTTTTTTTTTTTCTTCCCCTAACACTTTATTTCACTCCTCAATTACTTGATTACCAATTATTTTCATGATTATTATCATTATTATATTGTTTTTTAATTTTATTTTTCTTATACTTACTCTTTTGACCTGTAACTGTTTGGGAGTTTTTGTTGTTGTTGATTTAGTGGTGTTTTGGTAAGTTCCACCAGCACCCTAAATGCTCCATTCAAGTTTAACTTTGACTATTGTGTCTCTGATTATTAGTATGAATGTATACCCATGGCAATTTTGATATATACAGTGCCCAGCATAAATGAGTACATCCCCTATTAAAAGTAATGTATTAATCAATATCTAAATGAACAAAAGAACAATTTCCAAAGTTCTGACAAGGCTGAGTTTAACATAACATTTTTTTGTTACCATAAGATGAAAATAAGGGTAATATGATCACTAAAATTTAGCTTTGCTCCCACAACTTTGATTGGGGTGTACTCATTTTTGCATCCTGATCTTAAATTGAGAAAAATACGTTTTTCTGTACAACTTAGAAAATCTTGTTTGCAATCAATGGCCCACATTTGAGGGAGTATTTTGTGGTATATTATGCCATAGAAAATGTTGATTTTGAAAGGAAACTAAAGGTTTCCTGAGGTTTTACTCATTTATGCTGAGCACTGTATATATTATTACAGCCTGTGATGGATTCTCCTAAAGTCAAAACAAGAATGAGGAGAAAAAAATTAATTCAAAGTCGATCAAGCTATCACAAAACATAAAATCCTTCCCCAAAAAGCTCACAGTTTTAAACAACATAAGAGCAAATGGTTAAATGTATGAAATTAGAAAGTACAATGAATTCAACCAATGAACTTTTTGATCTTTAGAGCCCACCAGCAGGCTGTGGTCTGCAATTTAATCATTATTACAGTTAATTATTTGTCTTGCAGAAATCTGAAGAAGTTTATTGATTAACCTCTCACTAAGTTTAAAAAACACTTTCCTCTCAGTTTACCTGTGTGATAAACTAACACATAAATGTCAGAATCGTTGTTTCCTCAAACGTTTTTAACGTTAAGAGTTTGAATTAGTTTGTTCCGCTCGGTTTCGCTTCAGTTATTAGAAACGTTTCGACATTAAATCCTCAGATCTCACAAAACCTCTTCAGCACAGACGTTTGACACTCATGACAGAAAACTCATACACTGATTAACAAACGAGCCATAAAACATTTAATCACTAAAAACCTGAGCTGAGTGTAAAAATGTGATAATCAGAGTTCGTACCGCCAACTGTTTTGAATGATGTCCCACGACGACAGGATGTGACGCCACGACCGGATGTAGTCCTCTAGCTGTGTAACCCGTACGTTTGAAAGCTTTTAACTGAGGAAAACGATCGAATTAAAAGACAATAAAGTGCTTAAAGAGAAGTTAAAACAAATATTTACAATGCCCTTAAACTGGGTTGTTGTCAATCTATGTTTAATTGTAATAATTCGACTTTCCAACCGACTTCTACGACCGTTAGCATAAGGACCCCAAAGAGCAAGTAGGAATGTTTTGTTCGCGAACGAATCACTCCAAAGAGCCGAACTTTTATTTGAAGACGAGTGTCGGGTTTCTTTCTTCTTATTTTATTTTGACTTGACAAGCTGTTATCACTCACGCATTAATCATAATGCTCTGATGCAATACATTTTAATCTCAATACTCTGCAAATCTTACGATTATTTTAAATATCAGGTAAAAGTCAGTCAGCAACCCAAATATTCTATACTCCAGGAGTGATACTGATGTTGGAAGGCATAGGGTGTCACATTTGAACAAATCTTGCAAACCTTACATGAATATGATGCCCCATGTATTTATTAAAATGTAAAATAGTGTTATAGGCGGAATTGTACCATTCAGTAAAAAGACAGTTAAAAATCTTTTTATTATTTATCTTAATCTCATTTATAAGGTCCAGTGGCATTGTACTTTAATTCCTTATTTATGTATTTATCATTTCCATTACAATTGCTGTTGCATTCTGTCATTCTGTGCTCAGCTTCCTCCAGTCGCGTTGTATTGGCGGCAACATTTTGCTTTACCTCCGTTAAGCTGTTCCCCAAAGCAGCCACCAACATAGCCATTTCACCCATTCATTCCATTCCACTGAACGAAGTGACCGAAGTTCAGCTAAAACTGCGGTGAGGTCGGTCATGTCGGTAGTACTCTCATCGTCTGAATCTTTTAACAGGTTTTTGAGAGCCGCGTTTCCGGTTGAAAATATCACAGTCCTTAATTGTATGCATTTTTGACATTTTCTCGGTCCAGTTGGTGCTAGAAATGTATGGTTATCACGGGTTTTTTAATGCTGGTTACAAGAATCCACTTCATGCTGCTATCTTGGTTCGTGGCTCCATAGCGCCCCGAAAACTGACATAGTTAAAGAAAACTGAATGAATTTAAGCGTATAATTTCAGTAAAACAAATATATAAATTTCCAAAGCCTAAACGATAAAAAAGAGCCGTTTTAGGATTCGAGCGTCACATCACAGAGCTGAGCCAAATGATCCGGATCACTACAGGGAGCTTAAATTCTCTTCACTCACCCCAACGGTCCCCGACGCTCGTTTCGCTGCCATGGGAACGGGCTGCCGGGGAAGGTGCCTGTGTAAATATCCAGATACTTTGCCACAAAAGGAAGAATATAGACATTTTTACCGCACATAATATTTAGACAGTCGTGAAACTCAAGGTTTTTAGTGTTATAAGTTGTATTTTTTATGAATTTCATGCCTAGCATGTGTTTATTTTTACACCAGGAAATGCTTCGCTCTACTAACCGAGTCATGACGACCAAAGGCGCTTAACATGGAAGCAGAAGAGAAGCGTTTCTTACCGAATTTAGCCTAAAAACTATAATTACAGGAAACTTAATGGACCTAAAGCCTCCTCTATATCATCACTCATTAGACAGAGTGTTTGTTTGGATATTAAGGAGTCATCTGTAACGGTTATTGGACAATACTGTTGCTGGTAGAGATGTCTCGACTCGCCAAGAAGTCTCCATCCATCTTCACTGACCTCCCTTTGGACAACACTGACATCTCCAACAAACTCCATCTCCTGAAGAAGCTCCTTCAGTCTTCTTATGGTCCAACAGGAAGACTCAAACAGGTCCATAACAACATCGGGGGACACGTGACGACCACCTCCGCCTCCTCTGTCCTCCTCCCATCCATCTCCTCCTGCCAGCCTCTGATCAATCTCATCAAGAGCTCCATCTTCCACCACGTCTCTCGATTCAGCGACTGCGGTTTGTTCGCCGCCATCATGTGCTTGTCCCTCATCGAGCAGGCGAAGCAGAGTGGACTGAGCAGAAGAGTGGCCATCAGAATAAATAAGCATCTTCTGGATTTGTGCAGCAGCTACCTGAAGGGAGAAGACTGTGGCTGTAAGGTGGAGCTGGACTTCTGCAGCAGCTTGGAGTTGATCACGCTGGCTCGGAGTGTGATCTCCAGCAAACCTGCATGTGTGCTGGATGGAGCTGAAGGTCTTCACATCAGCAGGATGTCAGTGCAGGCTTTTCTCCTCACTGTCCCCTGCTCCAGCTCTGGGACTGTCCGACTCGGGAGAACCCTGACTGTAGGTGTTGAAGGACCTCCTGTGCTTCAGTCTGCAGTGTTTCCAGGGTTACTGCTGGAAGCTCATGATGCCTTAAGCCTCAAAATGGTGGAGAACCTGCAGTCAGGCCCACTGAGGATGGTGCTGTTTGGTGCATCCCTCGCTGGAGATCTCCCTGAGCTTGGAGATGGGGTCATCGAGGTGCCCCCAGGTGTGGAGACAGACTCGCAGATCCTGGATCAGCTCCTGGAGATCTGCACACAGGTGGTTGGAGATGGAGTGAAGTTGTTTGTGTGTCAGAAGGTCATTCACCCGGTGCTACAGCAGCTTCTGAGGGGTCATGGGGTCGTGGTGGTGGAGAGAGTCGGGGTCGGGGTAATGGAGCCGCTCATGCAGCTCACAGGTATGAAAATATGTTTATGTTGTAGATTAAGTGCTGTGCAGAAGACTTTTAGGATGAAGGAAGACAGAGGACGGGAAGGAGCAGTAGCATGTAGACATATTTTTATTCTTATTTATTTACATTTATATTTGCAAATTGTTTTTATTTTTACCCTGTGTGCTTGCTGTGCTGCTGGAATCCTAATTTCCCTGAGGGAGTCTTCCAAAGGGATTAATAAAGATCTGTCTAATCAAGTCTAATCTAATTAGAAGTGAAATTTAGTTAAATATTGCGTCAAAACGTATGCAGAAAACCATTACTGAAGGCATAACATGTCAAATCTTGAAGCAAGTGGCCTACAGCAGCTCAATAAGTACCACTCCTGTCAGTGAATAACAGGAAAATTAGATTTAATTAGATAGAACTTTATTAATCTCTTGAGGATACTCCCTCTGGGAAATTAAGATTCCTGCAGCTTTTTATGGCAGCACACAGGGTAAAAAAAGCACACAGGTATCAGAAATTTTTAAAAAATAAAAGCAATTTGCAAATAAAAGTATTAATACCGGCTACTCTTGCTTCTGTCTTCCTGTTACCCCTCCTCCCCCTAAGGTTTCAGTAAGTTAGTCCTGAAAATGAAAATGAGGCTATAGGTGGACTAGGCTCACCAAAAAGAAGATTGGAAAAATGTCCCCTTGTGTGATGACAGTCTGTCTTTGCTGCCACATTCAGATGGTAGGCTCAAAAGTTGGTGCGAGTATCATAAAGCATGGATCCATCCTGCCTTGGATCAGCGGTTCAGGCTGTTGCTGCTGGTGTGGGGGATATCTTCTTGGCACACTTTGGGTACCATAACTGAGCATGGTTTAAACCCCACAGCCTACCTGAGCATTGTTGCTGACCATATCCATCCAGGGGAGCACCTTTGGGATGTGTTGAAGCAGGAGAGTCCAATCATGGATGAGACCAGAATCTCTGAGGAACATTTCCACCACCTTCAGAATCGGTGGCAGGAGGAATGAATGCAGCTCTGAGGGAAAAACTGGTCTGATCTCGTACTCACAAGGTGTACCCAATAATGTGGCCAGGCTGATACTTTAATGTGTTTCTCACAAACAGGTGCTCAACCTGTGGCCACGTTACACACTGCAGTTCCAGCCACAGCTTATGGGACGGTGAGGGCCGTCAGTGTGAAGCAGTTTGGATCGAGGACGATGCTTCACCTCCAGCCTGAAGGAGAGTCTGGGATCTGCACCATGGTCCTCTGCCACAGGAACCAGACCATGCTGAGCGAACTAAAGGTACCAAACAATCAGGATGGACTTCAGGGTCGTTGGTTCTTTCCTTGTCCATCAGTTTTCTGTATCAACGCTGCCAGAAAGAACAGAAGCTCAAAAAATCAAATCTTTTTGTCCTGTTTTAATCATGAATAAGAGAGAGCAGAGGCGGTTTGTTAAAATTCATTAATTAATTTTCTACACCACTTATTCCTTTCGGGGTCGTGGGGGGGCTGGAGCCTATCCCCCTCTCACTGGGGAGAGGTGGGGTACACCATGAACCGATCGCCAGCCAATCACAGGGCCACATAGAGAGACAGACAACCATTCACTCCCATACTCATAGCTAAGAGCAATTTGAAGTCACTAATCAAACTAATGAGCATGTTTTTGGGATGAAGCTGGAGTGCCCGGAGAGAACCCACGCATGCACGGGAAGAACAGCCAAACTTCACACAGAGAGGCCTTGACCCCCGACCCGGGGATCAAACCAGCGACCTTCATGCTGCATCCATAGATGCACAAAAGCATCATCGCTTTGTTTTCTTCAATCAAGGTGTTAATGCTGAATTAAAAATATTCCAAAATAAAGTTATCATTCAGAATTATCATAGTTAAACCATATTTTACTTTCAGTTCTTTTGTTTAATTTGATCATAAATGTTTTAAATGAGTTTCAAAAGTACAAAATCTAAGACTTGTATTTCAGTGTTATGCCAGCTCAAGGGGGGAAAGGGAAGTAACATAAAAACCAGATGTTAGGAGGTAAATAAAAGTTATTTAGTAACAAGAATCAGGCAAAAGGGAGGCAACCAAGGACTACAAACGTGGAAAAAGGAGAACAAAAGGAGACTCTCACCTAGAGTTTTATTAACTTATTATCTTGTTTTATTAGCAAAGGAAAAGAAACAAAAAACTATATAACTATTCTAAGCAAAGAAAGAAATACAATACTAAATAACACCCACTGTGACTCGTTATCAAAATGTTAATAATATTTTTTAATTTATTCCAGACATTTGGGATTGTGACAATCACAGCATTTAATTAAAATATTTTAATTGTTAATTCATAAACAACTCATTATTCATAAACAGGAAGACAGGATGGGAGAAGTAGCCGTATTTTTATTCATATCTATCTTATTTATATATTATTTTATCTGCTACATAATGCTTCTGCTGGAATCTTAATTTCCCTGAAGCAGTCTTCCCAAGGGATTAATAAAATTCCATCTTATCTAATCTAATCATAACTTTTTTAACAATTTGTTGAGTGTTTGCTGAACAGAGCAGAACAAAAAGATCTCAAGGAGCAATTAAATAAAGTATCCTGCTGTAAGGACGTCTTACGAATTACACAATAAAAAGACTAATTTGTTACTTGATTTATTTATGTAAATTAACAAAATTATTGACAGACTGACTAAAACTATTAATCCAGCAGGCAAAACAGCGCGATAATTTCAGTAAAAGGCAATAAGTTGATGAATTTTAACTCATTTCTATAATTAAACTGATTTAATTATCTCATTATGCCAAGAAAATAAATTTCTCCCCCACTCAACATTATTTATTTACGGTTATTTAACAGATCATGGGTTTTTTTTTAAATAATAATTGTCTGATACTGATTGGAAACCAAAGCATACAAGAGCAGCTCTGGAAGAAACAAGCCCTTAAATGGACAAAGTATTTCAATAATCTTTATTTCTGTGTTTCTTATCTTACAGTGTCCACAGAAATGCAGTTAAACTGACGTGAATTACTGGATGTTAGTTTGACATGGAGACATAAGCTCAGTCTTTAAATGGGAGAAAATGTGAAATAATGTCATTTTTGACATGCGTGTGCTGTAGGTGGTGTGTCAGCAGACTGAACACGTGCTCAGACTCACTCTGAGGGACCCGTCTGCTCTGCTCGGAGGAGGCTGCACGGAGACGCACTTAGCTGCTCACGTCAGGGACAAGGTGAGGGCCGATATTTAGTCTGAGGAGAGACACGACCTATTTAAATCCTCATTTTAACTGACGACAGGTTTCACCCACCTCTTCACTTCTTTTGATAACTTTATTTTTACTTCACTTGGGTTGTTCATGTCACATTTGGCTGTGCTGTACACTGCGACGTTGTTTTGTGTCAGTGTTTATTTATTTGTTTGTAGTTGTTGTTGTTGGATGTGCTGTCACTGCAGACCAAATTTCCCCTGAACTGAACTGAGAGGATAAATGTGTTCCCCCTTGTTCTGTGATATGTTCTCTATGATTATCCAGGGTTCCCTTGCATCCTGGAAAACCTGGAAAATGATTGACCAATTTTCCAATCATGGAAAACATATGGAAAATGAGGAAAAAAGTAAAATGTCCTGGAAAAGCCTGAATTTTCCTGGAAATAATTTGTCTTCCTTCTACCTTGTTAGTGAAAAAAAAATCAAGTACAGGAAATAAAGTGAGAATGTACTTGGTAACTAATGCACACTTAGCCACAAAGTATGAGTAGATAAAATAATGCCAGCTAAGGAATAAAATATAAAAAACTCAAAACAATGGTGACAAAAAGAAATAATGAAAAATGACAAAATAAAATTTAGGCTGCTTAATCAGTAACTCAGCAAAATATGTTTAATAAAAAGCAGAGTAAATCAAGATTTTTATAAAAAGTATAAACCATACATTTATAATAGTAAGACACTACATAAAAGTCAGACTAAAAAATAGCTAGACAGTGTTCAGGCCCCAGAGTTAGAAATAAATAAATTTTAAGGTCAATATGATACAGCTGAGCTAGCTAGAGATATCGGTCATCAACTTAAATCCTGTTTTTTAGAAGGCTAGAGTAACTTGAAAATTGCCCACACCAATATTGTAACTTCAGTTGGTTATGTGACACTGGAAAACGTCCTGGAAAAGTCCTTGAAAATGATTTGTCGAAAAGAGTGGGAATCCTGATTATCTCAATCTCAGTTAAGTGTAATTCTTAGAGGATAAAAATTAAAACGTGCTGTCAAAATTTAATCTGGTATAACTTATACATTACTGTGGTAACTATTTGATTCATACCCGAGACATGCAGTAACATAATTAGATGAAAATGTGAAGGCATAAAAAAACACAAGGGGCCTAGAAAGAGGCCTTCAAAGTCAAAGTCTAAATAATTGTCTATTTTCTTTGTAGATCAAAAATGAAACCACAGAGACGGTGTCGGCTCTGGGATGCTCACAGACGGAGTGTCTTCTCGGCGTGGAGGTCTTCTGCCGCTCCCTGGAGTCGGTGGCGGCGGCTCTTCAACACGACGGAGGAAACTCTTTCATGGATCTGAGCCACGCTCACCACTGGAGCCTCCCTGCTGACGTCACCACAGAAAACATGGAGGAGAACTTGACCCTCTGCGGCTGTGGCCTGGTGACCAACAGCCCGAGCATGAAGTGGACTCACGTGAAAACTGAATACCCACAATTCTCTCCTGCAGCTGTGCTTAAAGACCGCTGTGTGCAGCCTCAAGTGCTCGACTCCTTCACGGCTAAAGTCAACGCTCTGCAGGTCGCTGTGGAGACGGCAAACCTGGTGCTGGACGTCCGGTTTATAATCCAGGACACGAACTAACTGAGAGGGGCAACTCTGATCATGATTCATGAGATATTTACATATAGATAAACAAAAAATAGCAAATATAGAGCTTCAGAAATCATTATACTAGCATTAATGTATTTTAAGTCAAACACAATTTAATGACACATAATTAAAGCCACTGTTAATGCAATAAAAGTGTTTACTAGTTTTTAAAGGACAAATATTTCACCTCTACTATTGTTTTGAAATATATTTTTACTAACACTATATTTTATATTTTAAGCCTCATAAAAATATATTTAGGGACACACACAGCAAAGTTAGTTTTTTAATGACTTGCAAAAAACAAAACATGTACTGGCAATCTATACCTATCCTAATCTGAGCATTATGTAGTGCCTGTAACTGATGATGAATCATATTTAACAGTTCTTAATTGTTCTTTATTTTCTTTTTTTGGGGGGGGGGGATGATTGACCGGCCTGGGTAAGGTGGAGGGCCACATGAGGCCCCCGGCCCACCCCTGCTTTATTGGCTCTCATATTTACTAGTGCCATGGGCTTCTAGGAAACCCACTTCCACAAACAGAACGAACCCTTTAACACTGCAGTTTTGGTTTTAAAGGAACACTCCAACATTTTTGTTGTTTTCGTCTTACCTCACTCCAGAGTCCATGATAGACACCATTCTTTCCAGTGTTTGAGCTAAAGCTAATTAGCAGTGGGTGAGTTTTGGCCGTCTCGTCCTTGCTCTTGAACGTACAGTCAAAAGAATGGTGTTTATCTGCTTGTCATGGACGCGGGAGTGAGGAAAGACATGAAAACTGAGTGTTCCTTTAATGCAAACAGGCCTAATTTTAACTGAATGTTACTGTTTAACTGAGAAGAGCTTATTGAGCAGCTTTAGTCACAGAATCTCAAAAGTTTAGTGACAAATGATCCTGAACAAATAAAATTCTCAACAACAGAATTTCTATAATCAGAAATTATTTGTTATTGTTGGCGGGACGTTAACTTTTCCCAAAGTCCTGTACCTGCAGTTCATCCCATTACCTTCAGCCTTTGTAACAAAAACCAGAAAAGACTTGCAGACAATTTAACGTCAGTAAATGAAGATAATTGTGCTCTGAAGGAACAATAATCAATCTGTCATTATTTCAATTGGCAGCACTTAATTTTGGAACAAGGTTGTCATTCATTTAATTTCTATTTATGAGTCTTGAGCAATTTAAGTGTCAACAGAAATTCAGCCAATGGATAATTATAGTTTTATTTGTACAATGTAGCCGGTCTGAACTTTATTTAAACTCTCAACACAGACAGTCAGAAAACCACAACAAGCAGTTTCAGGTAATCAAGTGATCGACTGTGATGTTTTATTGTTTCAGTGTTTTAACTGAATGTGCCCATCAAAATGACATGCTTTGCTGAAATGTTGTTATAGTTTTGTTTTTTTTTAACTGTTTCTACTCATAGTATTTCTTCACACAAAGTCGGGAACATTTTGTACAATTTGATAAACATTTTTTTCCTGCGGTCGACGTCAAAATGATTTTTTTGTGCAGAAATTTCCTGTTTTTACATAAAAAAACAGAAGGGCCTCATCCTCTGCTTGTCTGCCTTCACAAAATGGTCGTCAGTGCCTTTCTCTCAGAAGATAAACGGAATCAAAGCTTTCCGCGTCTCGGGGTAATCTTTGAAATTCTCCTTATAAAACCTGGAACAGAAAAGCAGAAGACGACGTGTGAGTGAGGAATGATTAATGATGACTCAGATTTTGTCTTTTGACTAATCCTTTCATACACAAGTTATTAAATCACAGAGCAATCATTTTTTAAATGTTTGGTTTTACCTTTAAACAAGTTCAAAAT
This sequence comes from Cetoscarus ocellatus, assembly GCA_037902135.1. NCBI lineage: Eukaryota > Metazoa > Chordata > Actinopteri > Labriformes > Labridae > Cetoscarus > Cetoscarus ocellatus. Next base: position 121,839 of record JBAMNC010000005.1, on the reverse strand, counting down.
CATGGCCAATTTTTTTTCAGTATGTAATAGTTTGAGGGAGTAATGCATCATGCATCAGTGGTATAAACTAAATTTTAACTGAACTAAATTTAGATCCACAAACACATATCTGTTACTGTTTTTTGACAAAAATGAAAATATCATGTGACACTGCCACTCCCTTCTGGAATTTTCTGTCACCTTACTGGCCTTAAGTCTCTCTGAGAGAAAACATAATATTTTAGAGGGATAAGTTATTACAGTAAGTGTAATTACAGTGTAATAATCTAAACTTTAGACAAAGTTTAGAACAAATACACAGACACGGACCATTCCCCTGCACACTCAAAGGTGCTCCTCTGCTTTAGTATGACCCAGTAAATAGAGTGTTAGCATTTAAATACAATTCAGAAATCTGATGTATGTTGAATATTACTTTTCAATTGAACTATTTACTTGAAAATCACACTAAAATTTTAAATAAAACATACAAAATAGGGATGCACAATATTATCGGTTTGATATCAGTATCAGCCGATAATATATCAGCCTAAAATGTTAAGTATTGGTATCAGCCGATATTGAAGTTTTTGCAGATATTTATAGCCGATATATGGCCACACATATCGGCCGTATATCGTCTGTAGTATTGGCAAATTACACAAATGAACAAAACTGATGCACCTTCTCATCGCTGCATGGGTACATTTAAAAATCAAGAGTTTAATTTTTGGAAGAGTTAAATCCTGTTTTTCTTGTTTTACATCTGTTCCTCGCAAAAATATACTCTAACACTGAAAGACACAAGTCCATTTTTGTTAAGTACAGAGTTGTGCTTCTGACCAGAAATATTGGTATCGGTGATAATGAATTAAAAAATATTGGATATCGGCAAAAATACAATATGCTTCCCTACAACAAAGTTAGGTGAAATCTGATAAGTGCATAACGTCCACTGAAGTGGACAGATGAACCTTTGGTCACAGAAAAAAATATACAAGAAAACTATTTTTAAAATCTGTGTGAAGTGTTCACAACATTTTATTAAATTAGAATATATATTTTTTGCCTGACTGTATGAGAATAGATTTAACACTTATTCCTGAAGGGTGTTGTCATTTGGATTTATGACTCAACATCTCAGTATGAAAATAATATTTTAATGAAGCTTGGTACAGTAGTTTGGGAGTTCACCATCTTGTAGTTGGGACATGGTCCTACAACCTAAATGGTATAAAATGTCTTCCAAATATCTGTCACAATGCATAAAAGGGTTAAGCTGTCAGTCACCTGTGATGGTAGCACGCTCGTGATCCGATAAAGCTCAGGCTGAAGAGGGCGAAGGAGAGCGCGGGGAGGGACCAGGTAGCCACAGCGTAGCCGAACCACTCCATGATCTCCCCCAGGTAGTTGGCACAGGAGACGTATTCAAACAGACCTCCTGCAGGACACCAACAGAGCGGTGTAAGCACAGAGAGACAGAGAGAAGGTGAAGCTGTGACGGCTCGTACCTGAAGGAATCCTGTAAACAAGCTCTCCTGGTTTCCTCAGGTTACGGAGAATATGATCACTGTGGATGTTGATGGCCATCCCAGAGTAAAACAGCAGTAACCCTGGAGGAAAAGCATCATTTTAAAGAATATGTGAGGCATAAAAATGATATCTGAAGCTCCACCACAGAAGGAAGAGTCATGTTCTGCTGGAGGTTTTGCACAATATTCACACAGCCTCAGTGTGGTTATGAGGCCTTTTGATGGCAGCTGCCATGTTGGAAAACTGTCTCATTGTTCACTGATCAGTTAGGAAACAACAGATTGATATATACTTTTTAAAGGGATACACCAACATTTTCTTTTCATGTCTTGCTTCACTTCCGAGTCCATGACAAGCAGATAGACACCATTCTTTCCACTGTGCTGCAGTAACAATGTAGAGACAGCCAAAGCTCGCCCACCGCTAATTAGCTTAGCTCAAACACTTGGAGTCAATGGGTAGTGTTAGGCTGCCTCTGCCAAAAGTCATCAGATAAACTCTTCAGCAACTCTAAACGGTCCTGTGTGCTTGTTGTGACTCGTTTTTTTTTACCGTGTTATGTTACGTTTTCTATTTTTAGACTAAGAATAGCACTTTATGCAATTTTCGAAAGAATTAAATGTTTTATTGACCTACTTACAAGCACGTCCGCAGTGGTTTGTGCATGCGCCCTGCAGGTTAGATTCATATTTATTTCTTTAGAAAATTACATAAAGAGCTAAAACGTTAGCTCGGTAAAAAAAAAACAAGTTAGAACAAGCACACAGAACCGTTCAGAGTTGCTGAAGATTTTATCTTCTTATTTAATCTTATTCATGTGTTCATTTTAACCCTCTTAATATGTTTCATTTCTCAATTTCATATTTTACAATATTATTATTTAAAATTATATTTTATAACCTATAGTATATTTATTGATTTATTTTAATCTAATTTCTTATCAGAATTTTTTATTGTCATTTTAGCTTTAGCTCCTGTGTTTCCTCATTTTTAATTCAAGATAGCGTTTCCTCAGCCCTCTTATCCTGTTTTCTATTAGAATCTCTTCCTCATGTCTTAGTATGTGTGTGTAACTGAGTGTGTGTGCTGTATGTGGATTGCGAGGGTGGTGGTGGGGCGTATTTTTCATAGTATTCAAATTTTTACTTTTTTTTATTTTATTTTATTTCATCATTTCGATGTGAAGGACTTTGTGCTACAAAGCTTTGTATGAAAAGTGCTCTATAAATAAAGTTTGATTGATTGATTGATTGATTGATTGATTGATTGATTTATCTGATGACTGTAGGCAGAGGCAGGCTAACGATACCCATTGACTCCCAGTGTTTGAGGTAAGCTCACTAGTGGTGGGCGAGCTCTACCCGTTTCTTTCTTGTCACTGCACTCACAGTCAGAAGGATGGTGTCTATCTGCTTGTTATGGACTCAGGAGTGAGGCAAGACATGAAAACAAAAAAAAGTTTGCTCATCCCTTTAAATTTTATGTTTTTTTTGTAAAAGTTCCTAAACTCTTCACTGAAGTGGTCCAAATAGTTTAGACTTTTGAAGATTTTGGTCATTTTAAAGTTAACATCAGTAACTGTTGAATTAATGGTTGGATTTTAAGGCTCAAAAGAGAAGACTAGTGTGGCTGGATTTTAAGGCTCGTCTTTTCTAAAGATTCAAAGATGTAATTCAGCTCGTACCTATTTTACATCAACAGCCCTCAGACCATCCGTCATCGAACTGTGCACAGTGCAGCAGGTAGTGACCCTGCAGAAAACCGTTCAGAGAGCAGATGAAGGCTGCGGACACCATCACGCTGAGAGGGAGCGGACGCCCTCTGGTCAGCAGGCCGTACACGAACGACCTGACGAGGGGCGGAGAAGAAGACACAGCATCAGGAGAGAGAGAGAGTCAGGGAAATACTGTGTGAAACCTGCTGCTAAAAAATACAAGATTTAACAGAGTAAAAGGAAACAATTAAAAAGGTTATTCGTTCCTTGACTGAAGCTTCCCTCAGAGCTTCTAAAAACACTTTTCTCTTCGGGTTTAACAGCTTTGTGCACAACAGGGACCCTTCCCTGAGAGAGCAAGAGGGCTAACTCTGCATAAATATCAAGAGAGGTAGAAAATATAAGGCCTAAACATACACTCACAGGCCACTTCATTAGGTACACACCTTCAACTGCTTGTCAACGCAAAAACTAATTGAACTATTTGGAGTACAAGCACTTATGAGATGTATTTTTAATTATAAACTTGTTTTTTTTAATGTAAGTTCTTCTGAAATCAAGTTAAACAGTTGTGACTGAGGGTAGTGAGGGTGTTGGATCAAATGTCAGAAATATTTCAGCATGTGTAAGATTTACTGACATATCCTCTCCATCAGCAAAAGTCTGCCAAAACGTAAGTGTGTGAATGCGCATCATTTTCACATCATCTCTGTGTGAACGCAGAAAAACCTTTCCATTTCTGATAATGTTGTGGTGTAAACAGGGCCTAGGTGCAGAGTGAAACCAAACCATTGGAAAAATCAAACAACCGAACTGAGTCTGCCGAATTTTAGGTGTGAAAGCGACCTTTGAAGCTGAAAACTGAACACCCAAAACTGAACTTCCAACATGTAAAGCCACACTTTAACCTCATTTGGGAAAAATGATCCTATCAAGTTGGTGCCCTTGGCTGTAGCTATGGAGCATGTATTATTGTTTTTAAAAAAAACAGTCAGGAATAATTGCATGAGGGTCACCGGCCATCTTTGTAGTCTTTGTTAGCAACTAATTAGCAACTATTCTTTTAAAAAACACAGTAATGCTTTAAAATTCAAATGAGGGGCGACATGAGATGCATTTTATGGTCCAAAAGGGAACATTAAAATCTCGTATACATGTGTCCATCATATATTTTGTTTCAGGGACTTATCAGGACTTTTGGGACTGGAAACTGGACATTAATTGTAGGGCTGAATGATTTTAGGAAAAGATCCAACTGTGATTTTTCTCGCAAATACTGAAATCAAGCTTCAGTGCAATATTGTTTACAGTAACATTTACAAACATGACAGTAAATTTCATCATACCATCAGACATTAAAAGCTGTTACTCTAAGGCAAGGAAGAAAACTAAAAGTAAGAAATGCTTCCAAATGTATTTATTAACAAGAAACATGCATGAACTCTCTTTAAAGTCCTCAACCAACAACAGTTATTAAAACTGAAGAACTAAAAGGACATACTTGACTGTCTTAACTGTAAAAATGTATTGCAAAAATCCTTAATTGTATTAAGTTGAAAACGTTAAATTAAATGCAAAAAGAAAACCTTAAAGTAGTTACATCGAGAAAAACAAAATTCAACAGTGGTTTTGGACATGAGCACTGACGTCACGACATTGCCACTAGCAAATAGTTGACAACAGATCCTGGGTCAGTCAGGAGCGCTGCAAAAAACTGCAGCTTCTGCAATCACATGATCACGTCTGAAACTGTGATTTCGATCAGAAAACAATAAATTGTTCAGCCCTACTAAACTACTAACTCACTTCGAGGTTAAGGAACTTAAACAATACCAAATAATCCTTCCTGTAGAGGGCAAATGGATTAACCCACATAAACATCATGTGGTGGTGAAAAATTAGGCTTAAACATATTCAATCAAAGGTTAATTTTGAGAAACACATTTACATTTTAACCCTTAAAAATATAATTAAGAACAGGCACAGGGTGGTTTTGTTCCTTCCTGTAACATAAGAGCAAACATAAGACCCAAAACCTTGGCCTCTGACATTCAACCACCCAAATTTAATCAGTTCACTGGTGAGTCAGAAGCCCTTTTCACTGTGAATTAATGCAAAACGGGGCTGATGGGTCTCTGCTGTCATTGCACCTCAAGACATTCTGTTAATTCTGCAAGGACATAATATTTTGGGCCAATCTGCAGCAAGTGTTTGACGCTATCATGACAATATGGAATAGATTCAACAATGTGCTGGATCTTTGCTATGCAGAAATGAAGCAGTTCTGAAGGAAAAATAAAGTCCAACCTGGTCCTAGGGTGTGCCTAAAAAAGTGGCCAGAGAGTGAGCATTTTTTAGGGCTACGAGGGCCACAAAGCCAAAAACCACTGTGATAATGGGTTTAAATGCTTCTGTTTTGGTCTTAATCGGCTAAATTAGATTAGATAAAACCTAAGATTAAGATTCCAACATCACTGTATAGCAGTACACAGGGTCAGTGTTAATTTGGTTACTAATTATTTTCATCATAGTTTTCTTCAACAACCTTTTCTTCCCTGACAAAAACTAGACAGTAACTAATAAAAACAAGTGCACATGGACAAAAACTCAAACTAAATTAACTGACATTTTCATCAACAAATAAAAACCAGACGAAAATGTTTGACAGAGACTAAATCCAATCAGACCTAATTTGGTCATGTAGAAAGTAGGGACAAGTTAGGAATATATCCAATCACAGCTACTTTGGTTGTGTGGAAAGGTTGGATGAGTTCAGAGGGACATCCAGTCACAGCTGCCTTAGCTTGGTGGTGGTGGGATAAGTTGTGGAGCGATGCAATCAGAGCTCCTCTCTTTATGAATTGATATATTCATGTAGAGCAGGTTCACTGTTTGTTGTCAGTTCTGGTATTGTAACTGAGATGCTCTGCCAGGTAGCCTAAATAAAGGTGACTGCATTTCACACAAAAGTTCAATTTGTTTCTGTTCATTTATACATTCAGACTTTACTAGCATTCAATAAAGGGTTATTAGATGCTTGATTTTATCCAAGTGTAAAACATGACTTCAGGAATTCAAGGAAACATAAAAAATGCCTTACCCTTTACACTTCATATTTTAGCCGACTAAATTTACTGTAGATTTCGTCGACTAAAATGTTGTGAAATTTCATCAACTAAAACTAGACTAAATTTAAAACAATTTAGATTACTAAATTATGACTAAAATTTAAAGATATTTTAGGCAAATGACTTGAACTAAAACTACATTAAAAGGGCTGTCAAAATTAACACTGCACAGGGTGAAAAAGAACACAGGGTATTAACCCTTTGACTGACATTGTGACCGCTCGGTTGACTTTTTTTCCCCTGCCATATCGCTGTATTTAAACTCTGTAAACCTATCTTTGGCTTTTTAATCCTCACTCACCTCTTTGAATAGTGTATGTAACACTAATTATATCCACTAGTCAGTGCTGCTATGCATAAATATCATTGTCTAAAAACTGTGGACAAAAACAGAAGTGACTCTGCCGTCAGCTCCTCAGAAAACTCAAGAAGTAAGAGCAAGGTTAAAAGTTATTTCAACAAATTCTGCTCTCTGTGATGTCTTTATATATGGAAAAAAGCAAATTACATGTTGAAGAAATTAAAGAAATCAATCCATGCCCAGAAAAACCCTGAACAGATAAGTCAGCCTATGAGTTGATCTGCATATCTGTTTCCTGACTGGTTGATCTGAAAAATAAAACCTAAAATGCTGCTAGATGAAGAGGCAGGAACACAATTTTACCAACTAATATTTTTTTGCAAATGTATTTCTTAATGTGGAAGTCCAAGGGTTAAAATAAAAAAAAAATACAATTTGTCTGATGGTAAATGATAATGATAAGTGTGATTATTTTGATTACTCAGGAAACACTTTGAGTTTGAGATTTAGCTCGAATTTTAAATTTGTCCAAGGAAAAAATGGAAACATACATGCCAAATTAATCATTAAAAAAATGTTCTCACAAACTAATTCACCAGTGCCCCCATAAGGGACCATTACAAGCTGAGGATTATTCAAATAGTGCATATAAACAAGGTGTAAATGAGGTAATTTGAAGGTCAAAGGTAAGGATTAACCACACTCACATTCTGATATCATACTGCTGCATAATCACAGTTTCACTTGCGCCTTTTCTTCCCTGCTTTTACCTCTGAAAGTAGTGCACACAGAAGGGCCCGAGCAGCAGGTTCCTCCCCACACTGGACCATCTGCTGGAGGTGAACATCAGGAGCAGAGGGACCAGGAGAGCCGGCACCTCCTGCAGGAACCAGGCTACAGGCGCCGGGACCATCCTGTCGGGCAGAGGGAGCTCCATGTGACGCCCATACGATGTCTGAGCCTTCCTGTGATGGAGCAGGTACAAGAGCGCCCCCAGGATCATCCCACAGCTCAGGCTGAGGACCAGGTCTTCGTGGCAGTGCATGGTGCGGGACCCCTGCAGCAGTTTTGCTCCAGTGAAATAACAATCTGAAGTTCGTGTGATGGAGAATGTATGTGATCAGGCTCCTCCCAAAGTAAACAGAGGTGTGACGGCTAGAGTTGATGTAAGGAGTGTGTTAAATAAACAGGTTTATAACTGATCTATCCCTGGCTCTTAGGTTATATTTCTTTTGGTGCGTGCTCAGCAGAGGCTGAGCTTGTCAACAGGCAAGGGCTGACGAATTTTACTCCACAGTAATCGCTTACAATGTAGCAACTGCAGTGATCTACCCCATTAACCCCATCAAACAGCCAGTGGTCAAATTGCAACGACATCTTTGACGGATACCCCCTAAAGGGGCCCCATGTCATCCCTGTTGCACTGCTATATCCTGTAACTTTACTGAAGTGTGTCAATCAAAGCTACCTGTCAGGGAGCGAGAAAAGAAAGCTAAGAAAGGAGGAAGAAGAAAGCAAGACATCGCTAAGTGGAGCAGAAAACAACATTTGGCAAACACTTCAGCTAGGTGTAAGGCTAACTGTTAATTGTCTAATAGTTAGTTAGCCTTGTTAGCGGAGCGGGAGACATCAGCCTTGGGGTCCCGCTCCGTCGGTTTGCCGTTACAAATTATGTTCACAAACAGGGTGTTGTGCAAAGATAGTTGTCCCCGACAGGTTGCGGGAGCGCACATGCATTCGGCGAAGGCGCAACTCTGACAAAGCGCTTGATTTCGCCTAAATAAAGGAAGCTACCCACATTCGCAGTGTTTGATTCATCGTTTCAGTGTTGTAATTTTATCAGTGAGGTTTTACGAAGTAACATGTGGCTCATCCACCAAAACAAATACTTTAATCTGTACGTGTTATTAAACGCATTTTTTTACTAGCCTATATACCGAATTGAGGACGTAGGAAAAACAAGGCAAGCATACAACTTATTAATCTTACTAATCTTTGTTTTGTATTTCACAAATCATGTTTTCAGGGGGGCTCATGTCTCATTCGGGGGGGCTGAGACCCCCTTGGCTCCCCCGTAGTTCGCACCCTGGTTCTGCCTTCACCGAATGATTGTGCGCTCCTGTGACCAGGGCGAACAGTTCCTATCAGGGATAACTACCTTGGCACAGCACCGGCACGAGCGTCTTGCGAGCTTGGCTAGCAGCTAACGTAAGCCCAAGAGAGAAAGTGAATATGCTTGTAAGGTACAACGGTGAAATCTCAGCTAGCCCAGACAACAGCTTTTACTGTTACTGATGAAAATTGTGTCTTAGCTACCTCTTAAATTATTAATGCTTTGAAATTTAGATCTAAATTTAGACAGAGTGCTTTCTGCATAAGACTGTCAGCTTTGGAGCATATTACCAACTGAAATAAGTCCCAAGCATCAAATCTTAACACAAAGGTGAAGTGCTGGCTATTGTGGTAACAACACACCAGAGCTGTAGCTATTTTTGGCTAACTGTATTCTGGATTACCAGTATTGCTGTACCGCGATATGTGCCGTGTGTATTGTGTTGTATTTTATACAGCTGTAGTGTATTGTAGTTTTATAATAACAGAAGCTGAATTCATCATACTGTAAATGTAAAAGCTCAGCTGGGGAAAAGTTAGCCATAGCTATCAGGTCTTCATGCAGCACTTAGTTTTATACTCTGTATGGGAATTACATTAAATTGAATCGTCCCTATCTACTGTAAATCTGTAAGTCTGTTTAACACTTCTCAGAGGGGCCCCTTGGGAATTTTTGTCTGGGGCCCCAGCACACTGGGGCTGAATCGCCACTGGTGCTCTTTGGTGATATTTATTCTGCATGTATTATTGTTTTATTTTGGTAGTCACCTGCAGTGGGTCTGATTTACTGGTTTCAAGCTAGGCTATCATTGTGTCCCTTAGCAAAAGTAGTGTACTTGAAGTTCATTTTATTAAGTATACTTGAGTATAAGCATGGTAGGTACACTACAGACCATGTACTTGCAGTGCACTGGAAAGTATAATAATTTAATACTTCTTCAGACTAAATTGGAACATTTTTAAGTTCATAAAAGTATACTTTAAGTTCACTTTATATGGTCATTCTAAGTTAACAAAAGTACACTTTCAAGTATACAACAAGTACTACTATATACTATTAAAAAAAAAAAAACCGTTTATCTGGAACTAACCGACTCCCGTCACGTATTGACGTATGACGTGAGTCGGTTAGTTCCAGATAAACTTTATTTTTCTGAAAGTTAATGCACTCAAAAAAATTACTAGGTACCGTACTCTTAAACTGTGGTAATATTTTTTTGATGGGAGTTCTTGTAGGTGGAGAAAATAGCCTTTGTATTTGGTACAATACTTCCCTGTTTGCGGCTGGTTCTGCGTCAAACGTTAACAAATTGTGGCTAACCGAGGGAGAGGAAGGAACTTTCTACTGCATCTAATGGAGCTCATACAACCCCACTTCAAAAATACTTAACTCATACTGTATGTACACTAGACTGCGATGTATTTACAAAATCATAAGACAGAATGTTGAGAACAAGTTTGATATATTTAACATTTTAAAACATACCATACAGTGTATTTACAAATACCTGCTTTAATCATTAAAAATGTGCATTTCAAAAACAAAGAGCCTTTATGAAGTCAAGCCCTTCAAGTGCACATTTGCACGTAAAAATGTAAACATAATAGTCTGTCCAAGATCAAGTCCTTCTTTGTCAAAAATGGTAAAGGAAAAAGTGTGCATTTGCTTGTAAAAATGTAAACAAAATAGTGTCAACTGAGAACAGTGAAATTGAGCACACGTACTATTTACTGTAAACTTTTAAACTCCAGCACTATATGATCTTGAACATGTATGTTTACAACAGGGTTAATACCTCAAAGCAAATGTGTGCAGTGAAAAACATTTTTATTCTGCTAAATAAAATGTAAGCACAATGACTTGACCTTATTCTGTATTTGGATCAAGATATACTGAGTATTACTACTTTGTGGCAGAAAGAAGTAAAAAGTATACTAAAGTACAACTATAAGTTTAAGTATTAAAGTATCAGTCTTAGTGTTCATGTACTTAGTCTTAGACTTTTCTTTATACTTTTTCAGTACAAGCCAAGTATACTTCCCTATACTATTCTTAAATATATAAAATATAGTATATAAAAAGTAAACTTGAATAAACTACTTTTTGATAAGGGTTGTTCAGTCAAATTTTTTACTTTAAAGTACTGGAGTACCTGCTTTTGAAAATACTTAAGTATTAAAGTACATTTTTGTTTTCATGTCAACGCGTTATTGTATTTTTGCCACAATGAATTTAGAGAACCTAATGACTGAAACAATCTACTGACTGCACTGACCTGCTTTTAGAACCTGAAGAATAAAAAGCTTGTAAAATATGCTATGAAGCCTATACATGCTACATGCTTTCTCAGGTTAGATGGCGAGTTTTTGTTGGCGGTGATGAAGTTTGTGTGCTGGCAAACAAAGCAAATATGCCAGAGGGTGCTCTGGTGTGGAGTCATCGTCTGTATCTGCTGTAGCCATCATTACTGCCAAGACAAACCGTAATCTGAGCAACGTTAGCTCAACGTTTGCCCGCCTGATCCGAGTAGTGCATACGAGAGGTACAGGTACGGCATCACCACTTTAACAAATCAGACGCAGATCACATTTTAGAAGAGAAAAGAAATTTATCTGCTGACTTCAGAGCTACACTTAAAAGTAAAGAGTAAAGAGACCCTTCATAGAAATGTAGTAGAGTTAAAAGCACAATATTTGTCTTTCAAATGTAGTGGAGTAAAAGTCACAAGTTTTAAAAAAAAATTAATACTCAGGTAAAGTACAGATATTCAATGAATATACTTAAGTACAGTACTCAAGTCAAATCTACTTCATCACTGTCCACCCCTGCAGGTATGTGAGCCCTCTTTTGTTTTTGGTTTCAATTTATTTTATTTTTATTCGTCTAAATATATTTTCTTTTTGTGTTACATTGTTCATTATTGTGTATTAATGTCAAGTGTTTCCAATTTGTTTGTTCATGTTAAAAATAAGAAAATGTTCAGATGTCCTGAGGACATGATGAGGACAGAAGAGTGCAGGCGGAGATCAGCAACTATTTTTATCCACTTCCAAGATGCCATCTCCCATGATGCTACCCTTTGCTTGGGCCCTTTTGATTTCCTTTTGTCTGTCTGTGACGATACTATGAAAATCAAGAATTATAGTAAATTACTTATATTTATGCGCTTCCTTCAGTCTCCGCTCTGCCTTCTTGTCAGCGGGCGCAGTGTATCATGGGAAATTTCTCATACCCCTTCCTTTCAAGTGAGGTCCTGGTCTGTCTTCGTTTCAGGAGCTGTGTAGCCCTTTGTCTTAACCTTACAGAGAACTGGGACACTCGACTCGTAGAATTAGTAATCTTTTATTTTACGTTCGTAATTCTTATTATGTTCATAAAACGGATCATTGCAACAACAAAAAAGAAATAAAACTGTGAAGTTGAGGATTGTCTTATATAAAAAAATAAATAAATAAAAAAAACACTTTTTACTTTTTCAGTCTTTATCTTGTCATTGCTACTTAACCCTCCTATTATCCTCAAATATTACTAACACATTTTACACTTGGGGTAAAATGTGTTAGTCTTCTCAAATTACTGACATTAATTACCACCAGAGTGTATCCAGAAAATCTTTACATCCAAATCTTGAATGAACCATATTGATTGATGTTGGTGACCTCCCCTCCCTCTCATAAACATATTTATTTACTTATTTTTTCCTCCTTTTTTTGTAACATATTTGTGTTTCATCACTATAAAGTCTCAAGTTTTACACAGCTAAAACTTGAGACTTTATAGTCTCAAGTCTCAAGATCTGTGGGACGTGGACAATCACTTCATCGCAGGTCAGAATCTAAATTTATTTTCAGTTTGACTGCATTTTAACACAATTCTACGACCACCTGGCTCCCTCTACTGGTCACATCTCATATCTGATCGAGAAAACTCAGAGCAGAGTGGATCTTAACTCCACCTTGGATGTCCACTTTAGTTTAACAAGCATTTTCTTCTGCAGTGTCAAGAGGCAACCCACTACCTGAAACTTTAAGAGAATAATAAATGAACATGTAAGTAAGAGATGCAGTGAGAGTTTGTGACATCAACATGAAACTCATCCTCATTTCCCAGTGTCAGTGTGGTGATAAAGTGAAGAAGAAGAAGAAGACAGCAGAGCAGCTTTTCAGTACATTTTACTGGTTTTGTTTTGTAACATGAATCCACGGCTTTTTTTTTCTGAAGAGCCTTTTGGGATGCTTTGACAGTGGAACCTGAGATAAAAAAAACTCCATTCAGGGAGTAGTTAAGTAGTATATCTTTTAGGTTTTGTGACGTGTTAAATTCCCATTCACTAAGCAAGAAAAGAAAAATACAAAACAGAAAAAAAAAAACATTTCTAAAAGACAAACAAAGATCCATAAACAGAAACATGAACAGTGTTGAGGTTCAGCCTTTTTGTCTCTCTACAGGAATGAGGCGAGGTGGAGAAAACTGAACACCACTCCCTGCTGGAGAACGGAGATAACAGTTGGTGCCATTTTAGACCAACAAATGAGGGAGCGGGGCGGGCTGGAGACGTACCGGGGCATGTGGGAAAACCGAAAACAACTGGGGAAAACACATCCTAAAATAAGACTAAAGTGAGATTACGCTGTATATGTGTATGTGCAACAGTGATAAAAAGGCACAATAGCACAGTGTGTCATGCTTTTCTAGTTTCCCTTCGTCAGTCTGTGCCCACTTTTGTCCAGACGTTGTAGCTTAATGCTAAGTGTGACGGGGGGGGGGGGGGATGTTGGAGGACTGCAGCGATTGATCGGGAATACTCGACTTCAGCAGCAAGAGTCAGTCTGTGAGAAGTGATCGATTCATTAACGAGAGCAGCTTCTCAGTTCTGCTTCTATCTAACGGTCAGAAAAAGCCTGCACAGCCACTTTAAATCAGTTTTTCTAATCTTTGAAATATATGGAGCAGCTCAGCCAGCATGACTACACAGGGGAAGAAAGAATCTGCAGTCGACTCATTAAACAAATACTGTGTTCTTAAAGGGATACGCCAACTTCTTTTTTTATTTTCATGTCTTGCCTCTCTCCTGAGTCCATGACAAGCAGATAGACACCATTCGTTGGACTGTGTGTGCAGTAACAAGGAAGAGACGGGCAGAGCTCGCGCACTGCTAATTAGCTTAGCTCAAACACTGTAAGTCAATGGGTAGTGTTAGCCTGCCTCTGCCTACAGTCATCAGATAAACTCTTCAGCAACTCTAAACAGTCCTGTGTGCTTGTTGTTACTTTTTTCAGCGTTATGTTATCTATTTTTGGACAAGGATTAACACTTTATGTAATTTAAACATACGAGACTAAACCAACGCGGACATGCTTGGAAGTAGGTCAACAAAACAAAGTCTCCGTTTATGAGTAGAAGAAGATTGGTACTAAGGATTATGGTCGACTTTGTAAGACAGGAAGAGGATGATTTTTTCACAGTTTAGTTTCGAAAATTGCATCAAGTGCTAATCTTAGTCTCTCTAAACTTTGTCTAGAGTTGCTGAAGAATTTATGTGATGAGTGTAGGCAGAGGCAGGCTAACACTACCCATTAATTCCCAGAGTTTGAGCTAAGCTAATTAGCAGTGAGCTCTGCCTGTTTCTTCCTTATGATTACTAGTGATAGGAATGGAAAACCAATTCCAGTTGGGAATCGTAACAGCTCCATCAAAGTATCAATATCATGAGTCTTTTTGCTAATCAATTCCTTCCACTGACAGGGTTCAGAAGCGGTCAGAATTGTGGCTTATTTTTTTACAAAATGCGCCTACTGCACAACCTTAAGTGAGTGGAAACACCAGCAACTTGCAGAAGCAGTTATCTATGCTGTGACATGTGTGTCTGACATTATTGCCACTGAAAATCTACAGGCCAACATTTGCCCACACGGAAAATCTGCAGGAATCAATAAGAGAATCGTTAAAGAATTGGATCGATTAGCAGGATCGTTAAAAGCATTGGCATCAATAAAATCTTATCAATTCCCATCCCTAGTTACTACACCTACAGTCTAAAGAATGGTGTCTATCTGCTTGTCATGGACTCAGGAGTGAGGCAAGACACGAAAACAAAAAAATGTTGGCGTATCCCTTTAACCCACGTATCGTGAAAACAAGCTTCATGTGTGCGACAAAAACAATCTGTGACTCTTTGTTTTTCCCGCTCGGAGACTTTCTTGCACACACTAGAGGCTTCAGCACCAGAAAATCCCTCGAGTCCCTCTCTGGTCTCCTCACGGCGGACTCACACTGGATGCATTTCAGTTCGATGGCTGTGGTGTGTAAAGTCAGAGCTTTCAGACGTCCACACGTCTCCCCCACACGCACTCTTAAAAATAGGAGACTCACCCATTCTTACTGCAAGCTGCATGCATATCTCGGCCAAAATAGACGGGGAAATGGTAATTAAAGAGACACATTTGCCTTGATCAAGCAGATATGTCTGTCTATGTCAAATTATGTTTCTTCTCAGTACCTTTCAAAGTAAAAGCTAGTTTGCCTCTATTGTTGAGAAACTCCCCTTGTACCAACTGATTTTATTCTAAAATTTTCTTATGTCCAATCAAGGCTTGTTCACTTAGTTCAGGGGTGGGAAACTTTGATTACCATGAGGACACTCTACAGCTGTAGTAAATCACAAATCTAAACATATCCTTAATCAATCAAGATGATTACATCACTTCCACATCATATTATCAAAAATATTATCCTTGAGATCTTTTTGTTCTGCTTTTTCGAGGAAACACTTCACTACTTGTTAAAACAAACATGAGGTATGATTGGTATCGGGTGACCATATAACTGTCTTTGTTTAGGAGCAGTGACTTTATACTCAGATTGCTCTGCCTAGTCTGAACCAAGTGCTTTTTTTCTTTTGTTTCTGTCGATAGTACACTCCTATTGCCTTATTTATTGTATATAGATATGTATAATATAATTTGTGTAGATCCTTAGTCTCCTTTTAGTGTGTCTATGTTGTTTACTTCCTTTCCCTGAAACCAGCTGCTATTTCCAAGCTTGGGATCAATAAAGTAAATCTATCTATCTCTCTATATTGGTCAAAAAAGCCTGATCGGGGCATCCTTTACTTGAATATTATGGTCTGAAACGTGAGTGTGAATGGGGCTACAGCCTCTCAAGCCAAAGCATCCAGTGTGAATCCGCTGTTCGGATGCAGCAGAAGAGCCTCTCCTCATGCACAATCCCTCAGCTTCTGAGTGAATTTAGAAACAGTTTTATCAGAGTTCTTGTTTTTCTTCCTTCAGTTCCCCAAGAGTGAGTCTAAATCCTGTAAACTGATAAAAGGAACATGAACTAGAAAGCTCTGAAGACGGAGTGAAAACTCAAATCCTCCCAAAACTTTTGGCTTCTTAAAATGAGAACATCTCAACAACAAGCTGAACTTTAATATCTAATAACATTTCCTACGATTAAAGCAGATCATCTGCTCTTCAATACTTTGCTCACAATAAACCAAAGCTTCAGCGCTCTTTAAAAACTAAGAGCGAAACGACAGAAATCTTCAATAAATCTACAAAAATGAAATCTTTGCTTCAGTCCTCTTTACTGGTGATCAAGTAACTGCAGAGACTCAAGGTGGTGGAGTCAGTTTTTAGGAGTCTTTGCAAACTTTGTTGCTTTTTTTTTAATGTAAAACCAAACTATCCCAGCCTTCACTGAAGATCTTTTTAATGCTACAAGTATATCATTAGAATCTGTGAGCAGTGCTGCACGGTAATTTCTCGGGTAAACCATGTCGATGGCTTTAATCGACAACACTGCCTCTGTTCAAATCTACAAACTACTCGAGTAAATACTTCACGTCTAATAAAACTATGAAAAAAGGGAGGATAGCAGGATAAAATATGAATAAAGATAAGATTTAATAACTGAGTAATAAAGTTTTTGGTTCATACAGTCTGGGGGGGGTTAGTGAATTTTGCTGTGCAGCCCTTTGTTAGCAACTACAACCTAAGAATATGTCGAGCAATGCTTGTGATTTAACCTATGACACTGTTTAAATTCATCAAAACACTTCAATCTCATCCGCCAACATCTCAGGTCTCCTTTAGGATCTGCAGTTTTATTTTCATTACTTTTCCGAGGCAGGTTACAAGAGTCCAAATGTAAAGATGGCATCATAACAGCTGAAATCCAATCCGGAGAAACAAACTCAAAGGGACGTCGACAGTCCTAGCAGTACATGTCAGAGAGAGTTCACCCTCTTTATCCGAACAAAAAAAAGAGAACTTCCTATCTGCTCTAAACTTTTTCTTCAATATAATCTCAAACTTCACTTCAAACTTCAACCTAACGCTCGGAGACACACTTCAAACCGAGAGGAGGGTGGAGGAAGGAGGAGCAGAGCTGAAAGAGGGAGACAGAGATAGATGACGGTATTGGCTTAGAGTGTCTAGGTCCTTCCTGTGAAGAGTGGAGCGTAACGAGGGGGGAGGGAGGGAGAGAGAGAGAGAGAGAGAGAGAGAGAGAGGGCAGCGGGCGGGCGAGAGGGGTGTGTCTGGGTCGGGTTATGGCGATAGATAGTTAGGGCAGGGCAGCGGCATTGCTTTGCCCCCCTGCGACGGTCGACCTCAATAAACGATGAGCGCCCCAGCAGCGTAACTCACAGAGCTGTCCTGCCAGTTCCTGCACTCGCTCGACTGGGCGTAGTTCAGGAAAGAGAAGTTCATTTCTAATCCAGACTTCCTCAACTCAGCAACAGCCTGAAACACAAGAAATATACGCTTTAGAATAGACTCTGGACTATTGTTTCAATCAAGACAAAATCACTCTAAAGGCCTTCGCTCGCCAGGTGTGATTGTTTTCGCACAACTGATTCGCACATAATTATTTTCTTTTTAAATTCACAGACAGTCAATGCAATCTTCAACTTCATTATTATCCCATAGGAAAATTGTTTTTCAGCAGCAGGCATCAGCACACCAGTACATGATAAAACATAAAACATAAAGGCATTAGGAAAATCAGGAAAAATCCTGAGCGCAAGTGAAAAAGGACGGCACTTAACCCACAAAATGCCAAAGGCTAAGAATCAGACAAAACCCATAAAGTGCATTCAGTCATCAAAGTGCTGTGCAGTAGATAAATAAACAGTAATGATGAACATACGAGGTAAAGCAGATAAAAAGAGATTCGATAAACAGTCAGGCATTACAGTCTAAAAATCAACAATCAATTCTATCCACAAGGTGCATAAAGCACACACCAGAAAACTGGTCAGGCCGATGAATTAAGGTTGTCAATGACAACTGAAATAAAAGAAGTTCTGGTTCGCCTAGTTCTGTTTAGAGTCATTCTGTAACGGGAGAAGATCAAATTCAGCAAACAGGGGGTGATCAGGGTGGTTCAGAATTTGTTGGGCCCACTAATGATACATTTAGTGGTTTATTTTAATTTGGAATTAATTAATAGTATTAGGTCTTAGATTTATTTACATTTTTCTTTCTTATAATTAATTTAAGTTACATTTTTGGGGTTGAATATATAAATATATATATATATTGGCTAGTATATATACGTCTGCTGTAGATATCCTGCAGCGAAGATTGCTGCACTCCGATCACCTTGCTCGCTATTTTGACCAGATTCACAAGTCTGTTTTTACTATCTTACAAATAAGCAACGTAATGCCACTTAGCAAAATAGCAGCTTTTATATTTACAGCCTACAGATGATTTTTCTAAAGTTTTGCGTCCAGTAATCTCACATCTGACCAATGGGAGCACGCGTTGGCACGTACATCACAGTAAATGCATGTGTTTGTTTCAGAGCTCACTGTTTTATTTGACCAAACTCATCAAAAATAATGAGGATAATCAAGTTAAAGATACTAAACAGAAGAAGATGGGGTTGGAGCCACAGTATGACGAAGGTGAGTGTCTAATCAAGCCTCTGCTGTCGTGAAATGTTGGTCCTGAAGCTGCTGTGGTTCAGTTTCAGTTCCTGAATTGAACAATAAAATTTACCAAGCTCTCGCCTCCTTTGAAGAATCAGTTGGACCCGTTTAGTTTATGCTCTGTTACAATGAGCTCCAGGTCATAGGCACTTGCTCCAGTGCAACTTTTTTAAGAACCTCCAAAATATATCTGGAAAGGAAAGTCGCTTTTAATGTGAATGGTTTCGAAAATCACCTGCAACATATTTCAATTTCGTATCGCCATCAATCAAATAAACCTTATTTGTACAGCACTTTTCATACAAATAATGAAGCAGCCATGTGAACATGAAACGATCCAAAGTAAATATACAAATCTGTAGCAGCAACTGAGGTGTAGCTGTGAAAACCACATTTATCAGCACACAACTTAAAATGTGAGCCCCGTCATGGGTCAAAACAAGACCTATAAAGACTATTCAATGATCTGATACTTCACAGAAGAGGGAGCCATCATCATCAACCTATCTGCTTGATGTTAAATTTATGTCCGATGAGACCTTCTTCTGTACTCACATTTAGCAGCACTCCGATGGGGTGACGTCCACAGATGGTGTTGCGGTACTTCTTCAAGTAGTTGGTGAAAGACATTGGATCCAGCTGTTCTATAATCCCCATCCCCTTCAGAGGCAGAGAAAATGAATCAGAAAACTACAACGAGACCTCATGCAGGAGTCTGAATGTTTAATAAGACCATTTTCAGACCTGGTAGTTAAGACTGTCCACAAGCCTGGGTGACTGTGCCATTAATGTCATTTAAATATCATCTGACTAATCTAATCCCAGAACAGATCGCACATTAGAATATTAAATAAGTGGTTACCATTCTGTCCAGGTGCTCGATAGACCTGCAGATCTCCCCTTGAGACTCGTCGTAGTATGTGTAGCGAAATCGTTGACCTTCAGTCGAGACAAAGACATTACCGTTAAGTGTGATTTGTTCTCTGACAAAAAGAGAGCTGCTTGTATTTGTGGGTACATACCCCAGTGGCAGAAGTCGGATGAGATAATGAAAAGGTTAGAGGGGTCTGCCAGGTACTTGCTGAGCAGTTTCCCATACTCTTGTTCTCTGGACTCGCTCAGGGCTCCAACAAGCACGGGGACGATGCTAAACTCGTCTTTGTGGCTAAAAAAATAGGATTTTTCTAGTGAGCATGAGCAATAACCATCACAGTGAACACTGTGACAGGATTATGAGTTATATTATCCTAATAATACAGCTCTATTTGAGGCATTAATTCCAGAAGCTAAGTGTAAATCTACAACCCTCTGAACGATGAAATTAATCCGGCAGAGCTAAATCTTAAAATCACAAATGCAGCGCTCCATTGCATATTCCTACTCTGCTCGCTCTTGTGCAAGTGTGAAGTGTGGAACAAACTGTGCTCTGAGCTCTTTAAAATACCTGATCCTTGATTTCTGAACCAAGAAAAAACCCTTTGACTCCTGCCAAGCAAACAGAAGGCTCCATCAATTATGCATATCAGCCTTCACGTGTCCCTGCTCAAGTGTTATTCTGGTCAACACTGTGTGCAGAGTGGAGATGACATCAAACTAATAAAGCTGCTGTGCTGTTATACATAAACATAGGTACTAAAAAAAAGGGAACACATCACTCCCATATTGGCCTTTCTTCATTGTCTACCTGTTCATTTTGGAATTCATTTTAAGATCATACCATTTGTTTTTAATCTTTAAAAGGTTTTGCACCTTGAACTCTCTAACCTTTTAAAAGTCTACTCCCTGTTGAGATCTTTAAGGTCTGCAGCTTCTCCTTGTCGTCCAATAGGCCGGGTTTGAAACTCAGGGTGACTGAGTATTTTCAGTAATGGACCTACCGTTACCTACTTTTAAATCTCACCTTAAAACTTAGCCCTGCTCCGACAGTCACATGTTTATGAGTCCAGTGTTATTTTTGTTGACTAATTATTTTCATCATAGTTTTCATCAACAACCTTTTTTCCCCTGATGAAAACTAGACAGTAACTAATAAAAACAAGTGCACATGGACAAAAACTCAAACTAAATTAACTGACATTTTCATCAACAAATAAAAACTAGACTAAAATGTTTGACAGAGACTTAATCCAATCAGACCTAATTTGCTCATGTAGAAAGTAGGGACAAGTTAGGAATATATCCAATCACAGATACTTTGGTTGTGTGGAAAGGTTGGATGAGTTAAGAGGGACATCCAACACAGCTGCCTTAGCTTGGTGGTGGTGGGATAAGTTGTGGAGCGATCCAGTCAGAGCTCCTCTCTTTATGAATTGATATATTCATGTAGAGCAGGTTCACTGTTTGTTGTCAGTTCTGGTATTGTAACTGAGATGCTCTGCCAGGTAGCCTAAATAAAGGTGACTGCATTTCACACAAAGGTTCAATTTGTTTCTGTTCATTTATACATTCAGACTTTACTAGCATTCAGTAAAGGGTTATTATATGTTTCATTTTATCCAAGTGTAAAACATGACTTCAGAAATTCAAGGAAACATAAAAAATGCCTTACACTTTACACTTCATATTTTAGTCGACTAAATTTACAGCAGATTTCATCGACTAAAATGATGTGACATTTCATCATCAAAACTAGACTAAAATTAAAACAACTATGATGATTAAATTATGACTAAAACTAAAAGATATTTTATACAAAAGACATCTGTGTTTAATACGAAGCAGAGCGTCTTACCTCTCCATGGCTTTAGCAGTGTAAGGCAAGTGCATTTCAATACTGTGCTCGTCTTCATCTGTCTGGATACTCATCCGCTCAAACAACCCAGTTTTCCAGAGGTCAGCGTAAACTGTACGACAGAGAAGAGTTGATTTTAATTTGTGCATGAAACCGAGACCAAGTCCACTAATGAAACACTTTTTGGAGCTGCTTGCTCATTAAAATCAAGAATCCTGATTAAGAGTTTAGCGTAGTGAAACCTCATGGCTGTTATTTTAGAAAGCGTGAGGAAGCTGCTCCCTGGAGGATGATTTTAGGTTCATCATCTCCTGAAGGTCCCAGGTGGTTTGAGTGCTGGGCTCTTATCATGCCAACAGAGAAACAGCAGATCACAGATTTTGTTTTCCCATTTTTAATGATCTAAAATGAAAAAGAAGGTGTTTGCCTCACAAAGTTTTTGGCAGCAAATGTGCAACAGATTTCAGTAACACCCTTAAAACACATTCATGGGCTGCAAACACCTAGACTTATAGAAAAATCACGAAACATATCATGCCTCTATTAATAACTCTAGAGACGGAACAAAGAGGGGATCACTCATTCCACCCATTCCACCTCCAGGATGTTCACAGTGGAGGCAAAATGTCACAGAGGAGTAGATGTCATGTCTTGAAACGGCAGGGCTTACAAGTGAGTTCTTGTAGCACTACCGATGCAAAGCAGATCATGGAAATGTGCTTATTTTTCCCCTTTTAATGATCTGAACAGAAAAAGAATGTGCCAGCCAATGTGAGTTTTCTTAAAGGACTTATTGAACACATTTAACCCTGAGGAGCGTGTCACACTGGAGGCTTTTTTATTTGCGTGACATTTCAGCGAGCGTGTTATTAAGTCTGATTGTCATGGTCAAGACTGATCCTACATTCCAGTTGTACTTGGAAGTCAGGATTTACAAGTAGGAGATTTCAACTGGAACTCCCCCCCCCCCCGAGGTTGGAATTTCCTACTGGGAAGTCGAGGGATCCTCACCACCCCTTAGTTGACAATCGAAGATGGCTGCCCCGAGTGTAAACAGTCATTAAGCTCCTGTAATATTCCATTTATTAGCACTTCTGAGTAGTGTTTGTCGCTCTAAATCAGCCGTATTATTTTAACGAGGTGGTCTTAGCTTGTTTCCCATCATACCTTGGAGTGGTTCATTTACAGTGAGAACACAATCACCTACAGGAACTGACTTTAACTTGGTGAAGAGTTAACTCATTACTAGGGGTGGGAATTGATAAGATTTATTAATATCAATGTCATTAATGATACAGATTATCGATCCGATTCTTTAATGATTCCCTTGTTGATTCTTGTGGATTTTTAGTGAGAAATAAAGTTGTTGAAAACACGGGTTTTCAGTCAACAATGTGCTTTTTGATGCTAAGCTGCACAGATAAATGCTTGGGGAATTCGGTGATGTTTCTACTTACTGAAAGTTACACCTTTTTTTCCCAAGAAATAAGAAACAGTGTGACCTCTGTCTGCTGTGATTTTTGACTTCTTTATAATCATTTCTGCTGACTGCCTTTGTTAAGACAGTGGCACCCTTGTTTTTCAAAGAGGAAAGAATTAATAAGCAAAAAGACTCATGATATCGATCCTTGAGGGAGTTGTTATCGTTCCTTAACTGGAATTGGTTATCGATTCCCATTCCTGCTCGTCACACTGCTGTAGTGTAAGCTGCTCTGTTTGTATTAAATATGTTGTTTGTCTCTTGTTTTGTGTTATACTTGTTTATTATGTCTTTTTATTGTTTGTATTGTGAGGGACAATTAATAAAGTGAAGTTGAAGTTGAGAGTAGGAATAACAATACCATCTGCATTACAGCTCCCAGATAAGCAGGCTGATGACAAAGTTCTGCTTATTAAAAACATTTTCATCCCACAGAATCGTCTTCATCACCACAGGACTCAATAACACAGACTGATTCAAACACTCATCAAGATCCCAGACTGTATCAGTTCAGCTCATTAAAGCGGGAGAATTGATCCTTTTTGAAGCTGCGCTCTGCCTTTTCCACATCGCTACCAGTGTTCCTGCAGGTGTTACATTGTAATAAGCTCCCATGCTATCTGGTGTCCCCTATGGTTTGTCAGTAAGTGTTAAAGCTCCTCTAGAGTTTGTTTACACTCTTATTCCAAGATAAATATGCTGATCTGTATCATCTTACATATGACATTTAATATTCGATTCAATCGTTATTTTATTTAAGTTTTGTGGGGAGTTTAACCTTCTGGGTTTCTTCCCATGATGCACAGCGAGACTTGAACTTCGGCTGGGGCGGTTGGGGGGGGGGGGGGGGGGGGGGGACTATTTTTAACATGTATAGCACTTTGCGCTGCATTTACAATGTATGAAAAGTGCTTTACAAATAAAGTTTGATTTGATTTGATTTGAACTCATAGGAGCACTGGCTGTGATGTAAAGATGTAAGGCTCTTAGTCCTGGACTTAACCATTTTCTTTCTTTTTTTTTTTAACAATCTCAACTTCGCTTTTAGTGAGAAATGATATTTCAAACATATTTCTCCTTATACTTTCATTATTTATTTTTATATTTTACCATATGTATTTATACTTGCAGATATACATTTGTATATGGAAATAAATCAAAAGAAAATAAATAAAATAAAAGGACAAACAAAAAGGGCACTTGTCCTGTCCGCCGTGTCCAATCCAACATCCTTCTCTAATTCCATCCAACACCATCCCAGTAGTTCCTCCTGATTCTACTTCTGGTTATTTTATGTGTTCACTCATTTTTTTATGTTTAATTTCATTGTTTAAGTTTGAGATGTTAGATATTTTAGTAGAGGTCCAGGTCTTATCCAGGTCTTATTAAATAGTGTTAGATTTATTCATTCAGATTGGTCCTTTTCAAAACACCACCATGTGAATTGAAATGATCCAGAAGAAAAATGACAATTTGTAGAGATTTTTTCAACTAAATCAGGAAAAAATAACACTGCTGTAGGCTTGAAACCATCTTAAGTTTACTTATTTACTTGCTCTCTTAATTTTTCATGCTCTTATCTAAATTCATGTCTTTGTTTGATATTCCTACTGCTATACTGTGTATAAGAGCAACTGAAACAACCAAATTTCCCCTTGGGGATCAATAAAGTATTTCTGATTCTGAATGCATCACAGATTCATTTAGAGAGTTCCACTTGCTCTTTGTCCATCTGTCTTCCTTCTAAAACTCACCTAATGAAAGAATAACTTTTCCCCTTTGAATGTGAATGAATGAAAATGACACAGCATTTATCCACTATCATCCAGCCCTGAAGAGAATATGGTCGTGAGTAAAAAGCAGCTCGTACCCTTCTGGTCGATTCTCAGGTCGTAGAGAGGTGTTCTATAGACGTCTGCAGGCGACAGGGCACAGCGGGAGAGGGGCACATGGTGTGAGGGTCCCAGGATGAACACCCTACGACTGAAGGGGGACGCACTTTATCACTCTGTTCATAACAAACACCAGCAGCACCGCACACTGCAGTCTGATCAAACACCTGAGGGGGAAGCTGAAGGACTTACGTGACAGAGGGATCCACCTGCTTGTAGGCGTGTGCTGCACAGGCGCCGCAGTAGGTGTAGCCGGCATGCCTGCGAACAAAGACGCGTCAAATCAGAATGAGAAAGAACGAGATAACCTGTGGTGTTCACATTCATGACGTGTTCTTACGGTGCTATGATGGCTCGAGCAGGTCTGATGGAGGACTCTGCTTTAGACAGCCAGCCTTCTAGTTGTGCGTTCAACTGGGATCCTGAAAAAGACAGGACAAAAAATATAAAATATATATATATATATACCACTAATAAACTAAAGAAAGTCAGATCACTGGATTTAGAGGGAGCCGTCAATCTGCTGTGTGAACCAGTGTTACTTTTGTTGACTAATTATTCTCGTCAACAACCTTTTTTCCCCTGATGAAAACTAGACAGTATCTAATAAAAACGAAGTGCACATGGAAAAAAAATAAAACCAAATTAACTGACGTTTTAACAGACTAAAATATATGGCAGAGACTTCATTCAATCAGACCTAATCTGGTCATGTAGAAAGTAGGGACGAGTTAGGAATAAATCCAATCACAGCTACTTTGGTTGTGTGGAAAGGTTGGATGAGTTAAGAGGGACATCCAATCACAGCTGCTTTAGCTTGGTGGTGGGATAAGTTGAGGAGCGATCCAATCAGAGCTCCTCTCTTTATGAATTGATATATTCATGTAGAGCAGGTTCACTGTTTGTTGTCAGTTCTGGTATTGTAACTGAGATGCTCTACCAGGTAGCCTAAATAAAGGTGACTGCATTTCACACAAAAGTTCAATTTGTTTCTGTTCATTTATACATTCAGACTTTACTAGCATTCAGTAAAGGGTTATTAGATGTTTCATTTTATCCAAGTGTAAAACATGACTTTAGAAATGCAAGGAAACATAAAAATGCCTTACTCTTTACACTTCATATTTTAGACTAAATTTACAGTAGATTTCATCGAACTACAATGTGAAATTTCATCAACTAAAACTAAACTAAAATTAAAACAATTTAAATGACTAAATTATGACTAAAACTAGATGATATTTTAGACCAAAGACTATAAATTAAACAAAATTAAAAAGTGCTGTCAAAATTAACACCGGTGTGAACGCCTGTTTGCAAAAATAAGAATAACACAGCCAGGCAAAACAAGTATTCAGGCATGTCACCTTCATTCTTTTGCTCTTTTAGCCAAACATCAGTTATTTTTATTATCTACAGCAGGAGTGGGCAAATGATGGCCTGGGGGCCACATGCGGCCCTCCACCTCACCCAATGCAGCCCGTCAATCATTTCCAAAAATAAAAAAAGATGAAAATGAAGAATGCTAAATACGAACTCAGGAGTTACCAGTACTTCATAAAGCTCACATTAGAACAGGAATAGATTGCTGGTACATGTTTTGTTTTTTGCAAGTCATTAAAGAACTTACTTTGCTGTGATTGTGTCCCTAAATATCTTTTAAGAGGTATTAAAATATAAAACAAAGTGTTAGTAAATATAATATATACATATATAATATATTTGTGCTTAACAAACTAGTAAAGACTCTTTTATTGCATTAAAAAGAAGCTTAAATTGGCTTATTGTGTGTCGCTAAAGTTAAAATATATTCATATTGGTAAAATTATTTTTTGAAGCTTTATATTCGCTATTTTTTATTTATTTTTGCGCATTGAGAGCGTCCCTCAGGCACTGAAAAAAAAAATCTATGCGACCTTCTTTGTAATAAAAGTTGTCCACCCCTGATCTGCAGTGTCAAAACTAAAAAAAAAAAAAAAAAACATGTAATAAAACAGAACGACAACAGTCCTGTATCCTGCCTCAGGTGCACTAAAACATGAGCAGTGACTCAGTGCAGATATGTGGCCCATGTTTTTGTGTGATTTAGACATCATGCAGGAGTCTGACTCTGTTGTTTGATGACTAAATGGAGGATCAGATTGATGAATATTGGACCCCTTTGACTTCTATTTCTGTTGTTTTGATATCAAAACCATTAAACCAGCTTTTGGTATCATGAAAAACATAAATTCAACAGTTATAAAACCAGTATGTGCCTGATTTTTTTTCCACAATATATTTTAATTAAGTTTTACAGATAAGGTAGATAAACAAAATCAACAACGACACAGCTTCTCTTTTATATTTCACAAAAACAAACCGTATTGTGCACATTGAAAAAAACATCAAATTCTACAGAGACATGGTAACTACATGGTCGGCCATCATCCTTCATCTTCTTCAAGCATTGTGTTTAGGTTTTGGACATCATCAATAAAAGAGATCCATATTTATTTAAGTATGTATGTTATTCTTTTGAGTGGAGGGCTTGTTAATATCTGCCTCACCCACTGAGTCACATCTGCTCTTTCAGTCTTTTCCACAGTAGTGTAATACATTACTGGCATTGAGCAAACCAAGGTCTATGAATATCCTCTCACTTTTCTGAAGATGGGTTTTTCTGGATATAGACCAAACAATTTAGGATTCAGTGCAATTTGTTTTGAAATTATTTTTTCAACTGTTGTTCCCAAAACACTCTAATTTCCCTGCACTGCTAAAAACAACGAAATATGGTTCCTTTGCTTTTGTGCCTGATTTTTTACAAATGACTGCTATAACAATGTTTAGAAATCACCTGGACTTTTAAGGTCCCGTATTTTACTCCTTTCCAACAACTTTATCTAATCCTAGATTAGCTAAGAACATATTTTTGAAGTTTCTTGTCTTAAATCCACTCATTTATTGGATTTTAACCTGTCTATAAGCCCCTCTGTTTCAGCTGGAGTGACACAATTAATTGTGAGTTTATATTGTTATCACAGTACGGGCCTCCCACATTAACACTAACAGTCCAAAATCACACAATAAAATAAGAAAGAATTTTTTTGACATGGAAAAACAAAGTTTTGTGGCATAACAGCCAATCTTTCACAGCTTTGTAGCATTGAGACAGGGCTAAGGCGGGCTATAACTACCTATAAATTAAGGATTCCAGTTATTATTGGTATGATATCAGAATCAGAAAGCTGAATATCTGTATTGGCTGATATTTTCAACCATTCATACAATACAGAACAACTTATGTAACATAGTAAAGCAAAGTTTACACACCTTTTAACGCAGGGATGTTGGATTAGGGATGCACAATATTATCAGTCTGATGTTGGTATCAGCAGATATTGGCCTAAAAAATTGAATACTGATATCTGCCTATATATTTAAATTTTTGCCAATATTTTCAGATGACATCAGCCATTAACATGACTTACATCAGCTGTAATATTGGCAGCCCTCAGGTCTTCAGTTAGTGGTCTTTTAATGGTCTTTGTCCCCTTGACAAAATATATTAGTAAAGGTAATTAGCGATAATTCGCTTGGAGATATCAACATATCAGATGTCAGCAAAAATCAAATTTTCTGCATCAATTCTTATAATTATATGTTTATATGACATCTTGTATTCTCCATTACACCCTGAGAGAAATGACTTTCACACTGCTTATTTCTTTATGAACTTAATATTTTTTGTTGTAATCTTATCTATTATTTTTATCTTATGCTTCAATAATTATGTGACTTTCCGCTTAATGAGGAGAGTCATCACAATCATCAGGAATTATGATGGATAGTATGATTCTTGTCCATTATTTTTCATAATCATTGCTCTTTCTGTTACAAATTACTCTTTTATTTGTCTCTCAGTTTGGCTGCTAGGACGATCAAATTCGCCAGGCCCTGCACAAAAACACCAGCGCTTGGCAGGTGTTCATTTCCAACCCTGTTGTGGGTTATTAATACAATATACAGTTACAAAAAAATTACCTAGAAAAGTGCTGATTATAGTCAGGAATACAGTATAGCAATACACCCATCTGACGCCTCTTTATCACAGTATGTATCATATTGCCAGATTCCTGCCCACATACACTGCTGTCCATGGAAACAACCAAAGTTACCACAGGTACCAGACTGCACCACTGCTGCATCCCTTCTTATTACCTCTGTAGGTTATTACAGTGACAGACTGGTGATTAAGTTGATTTACATCTTTGCCGAGTGATTAAACAACCAGAATCTCTAAAAATTAAGATCCCAGTAAAAATCCAACATATAAAAATATTTATTAATCCAACAGAAACAAAACATATTCTAACTATTAGACATTTCACTGATTTGAAGTAGGGATGCATGATATTAACAGTACTATAACAGTACTGGCAGACAATAGCTTTACAAGTTAATTATCAGTAAATACAGATCTTAAGACTTTACAAATATTTACAGAGAATATGTCAGCAAAAAGGCAGCACAATGACACATGAGCCTTAAGGCGTGTTCACACCAAACTCTTTATTGTCCTTAGGTATGATCGTGTGAAAGGTTGTCTCTCTATGTGGCCCTGCGATTGGCTGGGGAGCAGTTCAGGGTGTACCCTGCCTCTAGACCAATGACAGCTGGGATAGGCTCCAGCCCGCTGTGATCCCGAAAGGGAAAAAATGGATGGAGAATGTTTCAGTGTCCTGTACTGTTTCATCGTATAACCACTATTGTGAGTGTTTTTGTGATCAACTGCTGCACACCAAACCGCCCAAAAAGGGACAATCAATAAAGTGAAGTTAAAGTTGAATATCTATATTATAACAACAACATTTTGTTTGTTTAGAATTAAATGTTTTTTGTTTCATGCCCATTTCTAACGGTGTGTTACATTTGATCTCAGGTGTGGGGTTGTTGGACGTTCTTCTTGTACCCCTACTTAACCAGCTTGTAAATGGGATGTGGCAAAATTCCTACTTCCCGTGTCTGAGATAATCAAACGCAACAATAAACAAAATGTCATAGTGAACATAGGAACAGGTGAATTTCAGTTGAGTGGAGACTGTGTGTGTTCCACCAAAAAATAACAGTAGCATGTAGGATATTGGCAAAATTCCTATATTGTGCACCCCTAATTCCAAATTTAAAAAGGTATGCAGGGAAACTCCTGCATACTGTTACGAACTCCTACACTTAATTCAGGTAATTTGCAGACATTTAAGATGGATCCGTTGCTCTTACAAGCGTCTTTCTATAAAGCTTTGGTTCATTTCCACACTATCAGACATTTGAACAGTTTTGTTTTGACAGGCACTGAAACAAAAAGCATCCAACATTTGGCAACCTCAGTGCCAAACAAGAATCAGAACCGTTTCCAGTGTCTAACTCCAGTAAAAAGGTTCTGGAGAACAATGCAGCAAGGACAGCTTAGAGAGGATAAAGAGGCAGGCTCAACAAAAACAAACCAGCAGCTACTTGCTCCTGAAATGGGGGAAGGGGTGCAACATGAAGCTTCAATTTTCTGCCCTGCCCAGCCCAGTCCTTTGTCTCATGACAGGCTGGATTTCTGCTCCAGACATTTAACAGTCAGGCTCAGAAACACAACAAAGACAGGACAGCTAATAATACTTCATATTAGACTTATTTTAGATGTATTTTATCTATGAGGGAGCAGGTAGGCCATGGAGTTTGGCCATTTTAGCTGTGTTAGAGCTTGCTTAGTCTTTGATTGCAGCTTCAGACAGGTTAGGCAATGGTTGTCAGCTTGTTTACAATCATTATTATCGATATGAGCACAAACGTGCTGATTAAGCTCTAACTAAACATGCACCTAATGGGGAAAATGATAAGCTATTTATTAGCTTCTCATCAGCTGATTAGTGAGCTTTAGCTTTCACACTCTTCTAGGTAAATCCACGAATCGGACAGTTTCTAACAATAACAGTGTCAAGGAACAAAGACAAACAGGGTGTAAAAACACTCAAAAATGACGATAAAGAGATTAGCCTGTTAGCACAGAGCTGTTGACAGTTACCCGAGGCAGAGTACCAGCTCCCGGCGTGACTTGCTTCTCTGCACACCACTCGGTTCGACATCTTGGTTCCCAAGCCGCCTATCTTGGTGTGCTTAGCTCTTGTCAAGCCAAAAAGCAAAAAAAAATAAAATAAAAATAAAGGAGGGAAGCCCGGCGTCCGCCTGCCCAGAGAGGAGAAATCAGAGCCTGTGAGCTAAGCTGCCGTAAAGACAAAGGGCAGTTTGGCTGGAGAGAGCTAACAGGCTAACAGGCTAACAGGCTAACGAGCTAACAGGCTAACGGCTAACGGGGATGTTGTGAAGTTAGCGGCGGTTCGTCTGACAGCCCGCCGACACTGAGGATATGGAGTTAGACAAAGGCACAGAATGCTAAAGTGGACGTTATGTGCCGCAGAGAGAGGAGCTCTGAGCTGTCACAGTCCGGAGCGGAGGATTACTGGTTTGTCCAGAGCCAGGTGAGGAGCTTTTTCTGCCCCCAACTTTATTGAGGGGACAAACAGCGCAGACCGGGGTGGGAAATCCGACTATTCACAGCGATACCAATCTTTTTACTCGAACCAGCTAGACGAATCGGATCCTTTAGCTCTTTATTATGGATAGTGCAATTTAGAAACGTTTAATAACGCCAGTCAGTGCCGGCCCTACCCAACGTGGAGCCCTTGGCAAGCATGCGTGGGTTCTCCCCAGACACTCCAGCTTCTTCCCACAGACCAAGAACATGCTAGATTAGGTTGATTTGTGACTCTAAATTGCCCTTAGGTATGAGTGTGAGAGTGAATGGCTGTCTACATGACCCTGTAATCGGCCTCATCCATTTTTTTTTTTTTTTTTTAAAGGAACAGCTCTGTAAAAATATTTTTTCTACTCAGACTGAGAGATTTTTTTTCCAACAACAAATGGACAAAGTGGATGACCTAACACACTAGCTAATATTCTCATGTAATAAGAAGACTGGATCTGTTTGCTTTCCTTTGCTCTCCCTCTCTTATCTATTGACCGTGGCGTCTGGACCTTTAAATTTTAGTTAGTCTCTTTTCTGTTCTTGCTCCATTGATATTTTTTATTTGTTTGATCAAAAAAAAACTGGTAGATAACAAACTAAGAACTTACACACTGTTGTAAAATTGAATTAATGGTGATAAAAATTAATGTTATATAAATAAAGGACCGGCTCTCAAATGTAAACCAATGCTTTAACACTTCGGCTCATTACATCGACTCGTTCTTGAACTTCCCATAATGACGCACGGGAAAGCGGAAGTAAGCTTGTGTTGTGTTCAAACACCGTTATTAATGTTATTATGCAGTAAATCGGCTGTTTTACGCACAACAGGGACCAATTACATTTTCATAAATGCGTTGGAGTGTTTATTTGTGCCGTTTCATCTTAAATAAGCTGTTACAATCTGCCTGGTAACACAAACCAAACGATAGTGGACAGAAACAAGCAGGGCTGAAAATGAACGCGGCTGCAGCCAGAGACAGCTGTGAGGTGATCAAAAACTACCACAAACAGGCGTTTGACTACGTCTCCAAGGCCCTGAGGATCGACGAGGACGACGCAGGTGAGTCCAGAGAGTGTTTGGGCAGGTGAGTGTCTGTGACAGCAGGTAAACACCTCCCTGTGTGCTGACAGGAGACAAGGAGCAGGCGGTGCTGTGGTACAAGAAAGGGATCTCTGAGCTGGAGAAGGGGATCAAAGTGGAAATACACGGAAATGGTGACTTTAGAGCAATAATTCATGTGTTTAAGGTGTTTCATGTTGACTCTTTAAAGCCTTATACTCTGCATTTTGTTTACAGGAGATCAGTATGACAGAGCAAAGAGGCTTCAGGACAAAATGGAAGCAAACCTCACCATGGCAAGAGACAGACTGGCACTGCTTGGTAGGACTTTATCCAACTTTATTTAGGTTTAATGTCCTCATGATACTGATGATAAAGCTTCCTGTCATAAATAAGACATCTACAAACATAGTCACCACCTACTACCTTAACCTTCACAACTACAAGACATTAAATACTTGCTGAAGCCATTCCTGACAAACATCTGTCCTATGAAGGTTGGATTCCTTTAAAAGTCTGTTACTCATGTTTACTTTGGACAGTGAGAGTATTGGAAAGTTTCTAAGTGTGTCAGACACTGAAATCATAGTCCAGACTCTAAACACTTTAAAGATGAATCCTGTTCTTGTTCCCCAGAGGCCACGTTAGCATCCAGAAGGAAAAGTGCTCCCCAGAGGAGCTTCACTCTTAAACCTGCAGCCAAAACGCAGCCAGCGCCGCGACCTGTGGCTGCAAACTTCAGACCCTCTGCCCCTCTCAGACCTTCATCTGCACCCTCTGACACAAAGGTGATTATATTTAGATTCAACCACAAGACTGACATTTAACACATACCCATGCCTTATATATGTTTTCATTTTCATAATGTTTCAAACACAGTTGAAGTCCTTTGGCAAACTTTTATGAAAACGGAAACCAAAAAGTTTAGTTAACCATCTGCTCAATTAAAATCAGCTAAATTAAAGAATCAAACATTATTCAAGTATAATACACAGAAGAGATACAAGACAAAGTAGTACTGCTCCGTGCTGTTGAAATTAAAAACCAAAATGTTGAATATTTTCAGGCATAACCCTAAGAGCACAGCGATCGCCATGCAGAAGAGAAATCAGGAGTCTAAAGACCCAAGAAAATAAATGCTTAATTATGCAGATCATTATTATAAATAAATTAGTTTAATTAAATTAAAGTAGAAAAAAAAACTAATGTGTCCCCAAGGGGGCAATTCAAAGGCACACAGAGAAAGAGTATGACAAGAACAGACAGTGCAGAGTATGCTGAGAAAGTATTAAAAGATATATCTGTATATATACTTCAATGTGGAAAATATTTACTCAGTATGTACAAAGTAAATAGTCATGTAGCATCATTGTAGAGCTAAATATCTAATATAACAATATCTAATATAATAATATAGAAATCAGTTCATAAATTATCAGTTGAACTGGAATTTGCACATTTTTTTTGTCTTATGCCTTGTTTGCGATATTTAGACCAAACTTTTTATTAGTTTTCCAATATCTAACAACAACAACAACAAAATACATTTCAAATAACCAAGCTTAAAGAACTTGACACACCTAAAATAATAAATATCAAGCAAGTAATCAGAAAAACAAAATAGGAAGAAAAAAGACAAAATAAACCATATCATAAGGGATAAGAAAATGAAAAATACATCTAAATTAAACATAAATAAAAACTGCACTGAGAGGCTGTGTTGTCTTCTACATACAACCTCCAAAGTCACCAGAAGATTGCAGGGGGCTTTTGTTTGCGTTTTTCTTAATTAAAATATTATAAAATAAATCAGTTCACAGCAGCTTAAATTATCAACAATGAGGTGGAAAATTGTTTAAGGATGAAGTTCCGTCTTTTTAAGTCATACATGTTACAAAGAAAGATTTGAGGACAAAACGGAAACAACTTCATTATAGGAAGGTGGGGTTCATTGAATCCTTAGAAAGTATTAAAAGATATATTTGTACATATAGTAAAAAAACTAAAAATATTTACTCAGTATCTACAACGATAACAGTCATTTTACATCATAGCAGAGCTAAATATCTAATCTAACAATACTGAATATATTAATATACAATTCAGTCAATAAATTATCAGTTAAACTGGAATTTGTGTTTTTGTGTGTGTATTTTTTCCATTTTTTTTGCCATACTTTATTGTGAATTTTCATATTGTTATAACTGCTAGGATTTTCAGTATTATTTTTTGATATTATTTTACATGCTAAAATTGAGCATGAATGACGTGCCTTGTTTGTGTTTTTTTAAATAAAAATATTTTAAAAATAATTCTTTTTTCAGACATTTTAAATTATTATTATTATTACATACATTATACACTATGAGATTAAAAATCATATTTGTTTTATTGTTAAAGGGTGAAGTTCCTTCTTTTCGTGTCATGCATTTACAAAAGCAAGGACAAAATAAGGAAACAACATTATAAAAGGAAGCCAAAGTTCAGATGGATCCTTAGAAAGTCTTAAAAGGTTCTGACTTTTTTAAATTTTAATTGAATGCTTCAAAAATTCTCAAAGTTTCATTTTAGTTTACTTACACCCTCAAATATGACGTGTATCTGGGCTTGTTTGAATGTCTTTTATCAAGAATAATTAAATATCTAAACCTTGGATTGGACTGATACTCTGGGTAAGGCTGGAGTTTTTTAATTTGATGTTTTATTACCTCTCTTGTTAAGGTGACCTCGAGGACGGGGAGAGCCCAGAATGGGAGACCTGCAGCAGTGAGACAGCCTCAAAAAAGAGACATGAGGAACTTCAAGAATGTGGACAGCAAACTGGCCAACCTGATCCTGAATGAAATAGTAGACAGGTATTTCAGATCAATGCCTTCATGATAAATCAACTTTAATCTTGAGTAAATGAGATTTATTCGTCTTTGTTGTCTCAGCGGAGCGTCGGTGTCCTTCGGGGACATCGCTGGACAAGAACTGGCCAAACAAGCACTGCAGGAGATCGTCATTCTCCCCGCCTTAAGACCAGAGGTGAGGACATAAAAGCACAGAACAACACAATCCTTACTATAGGTCTGTATCCTCTAGATTCATCATTTAATGCTCGTTCATGTTTGTCCATTTCAGCTCTTCACTGGTCTGAGAGCTCCAGCGAGGGGCTTGCTGCTGTTCGGCCCTCCTGGGAACGGAAAAACAATGTTGGTGAGTTATCGCTTCATTCATTCATTCAGTCAATCAATCAATCAATCAATCAATCAATCAATCAATCAATCAATCAATCAATCTTTCTTTATTTGTGTAGCTCCAGTTCATAACAAGTGTTATCTCAAGCCACTTATCTCCCTTTTTTATTATTATTATTTTTTAAATTTCATAAACAGTACCATTGGTCACCATCCATGTTGGCGAATAGTTTTGTAAACTTTTTTTTTCCAATAATTCTTATTGGCATTTTTCATAAACGCAAAGGAAACGTACAGTGACAGTCAAACAGTGTCAGGCCTTAAACCCACACATGAATCAACAAATTACACAAACTCACATACCAACACTTAACTTGCACACATTTTAAGTTACAAAAATAATAAAATAAAATATTTTTTACAGTTTCTGTTCAAGTGAAGTCTATCCCTGGCTTCCACAATACTCGTATATGGTTCCCAGAGCTGGACAAAATCTCTCTGTTTGCCTTTAGCAAAGCCATTACACTCTGAAAGTTCACTTATCCACATTTTAGATCAGGTTTTCTACACTTTTAACCAAACCAAAGAACAAAAAATATTTTGTAATCCAAACTATTCAATAGTCATTCATTCAGTAGTAGAGGTTTTTTTTTTTCATTTCCTGAAAATCAACAAAGAAGGAGGTAGGTTAGTGTCCAACAGCGAGGATAAGCCACATCAGAGTTATAAATCAATGATTTTTCTGCTTGTTTGTTTTTATTTTTTTCTTTCAAGGCCAAAGCAGTCGCAGCAGAGTCAAACGCCAAGTTCTTCAACATCAGTGCTGCCAGTTTGACCTCTAAATACGTGAGAAAATATTTTAATGCCTCTTTTATTTCAACAGAAACCTAAAAAAATCCAACCGTTTTAATTTCTTAACCTCTCTTTTTATGACTTTAGGTTGGCGAGGGCGAGAAGCTCGTACGAGCTCTGTTCGCAGTTGCACGAGAGCTACAGCCCTCGGTCATATTTATCGGTTTGTATATTAATATTTACAAACTGAATGAGCCTCACACTCAAAGTTTTTCTCCCCAAAGATCCTCACAGATGATTTTACATTCTCATACCTTCAGATGAGGTGGACAGTTTGCTGTGTGAGAGGAGGGAGGGTGAACACGACGCCTCTCGTCGATTGAAAACGGAGTTCCTGGTGGAGTTTGACGGGGTAAGAGCAGCAGCGTTTTCTCGCTCTCCGCTGCCTGGTGTGATTTTCACAGAGGTGTTTCTGTGCTTCAGGTGCAGTCAGGAGGAGATGATCGAGTGCTCGTGATGGGAGCGACCAACCGGCCGCAGGAACTCGATGAAGCTGTTCTGAGGTACAAGATGGAGCTGGGCAGTGATCGTTGTGTCTGTTTTTGTGCAAAAACCCTGCAAGAAAAGGAAATACAGATCAGTGTCGTGCTGTAATGAGAAATATAATATTTCTTACATTTTTTTTTTTTTTTAATTCAACCTTTTTAATTTAAGAATTCTTTTGTATCATGACAAAGACAAACCAAACTACCCCAATATTCAATTTTTTTTCTTATCAACTTAAATATGCTGTAGTTTATTTTGTATAAATAACTCAAAAGGTAACTGCTCAGCTAAATTTAAGAAAACTGCTTTAGGATAATCAGCATTTTCTTAAATTTAGCTGAGCAGTCACCTTTAGAGTTTTTAGTAAAAACAGAGCTGCAGAAAATCAGAACTCGCCCATCACCATATCAGAGACTGAAAGAGCTTCATTGTTTAAAAAAAAACTTAAGTCTTGGCTCACAGTTGTTCAATCGTGATCCCTGATTTGAACATTTTAATGTAACAGTCTTAAAGATAATATAATGAAATATGTTTTGTGTTGTTTTACGTGAGATGATTGTTGGGTGTTTGTCGTTTTACTTGTCTGCACACTGTTTTGATCTATACATGTAATGATTACTTAACGTTGGCATTTATGTTGTAGCTCAGTTATATTAAAAAAACATTTGATGAAGAATATTTAATGTGGAAATTAGAGTTTCACATTAAAATCCAGCACTCATGGCAGTTTGTGTTTCCATCATTCTGAAAAACTCACTTTAATATTTCTGTTCGTCTCACAGGCGCTTCGCTAAAAGGGTTTATGTGATGTTACCAGATGAACAGGTACGTTCTGTGGAGACCCTGAAGCTCTTTATTGCTGATTTGATGTTTCTTTAGTTAAAAGAATAACCTCTCCTCCCTGCAGACAAGATTCACGCTGCTGAAAAATCTTTTGGGAAAACAGGGAAATCCTCTGAGCAGCAGTGAGCTCTCCTATCTTGCAAAGTGAGTTTTTTTATTTACAGTCAAAAGCTTTCTCCTCATCACTTTATATATTAACCTGCATTAATTCCTGTTTATTCAACATAACAGAAAGACAGCAGGATACTCCGGGAGTGATCTCACGTCGTTAGCCAAAGATGCTGCTCTCGGACCAATCAGAGGTGAGCTGTCTAGTTAATTCATATTTTAGTCTCAAGGTTAATTCTGCCTTTTTTAATCTAAAATGTTCTCTTTTTACAGAGCTGGGACCTGATCAAGTCAGAAGTATGGCTGCTAGTGAGGTAAAGCTACCAGAATGCTCCTGATGTTATTTATTGTTTATTTGATGTGGACATCACAATTACACTGGACAAACCAGATGCATTGTTTGAGTGTTTTAGCACAGGTGCTGATTCGCCACACTTGTCCACAGGAGGCTTTTGAGATGATAAAATAATAAAAGTAATAAGAGAAGAGAGTGAAGAAAAAGTACAGTGTACAGTAACATCCCAACAATAAAAAAGAAGCAGACACTCCTGATGTTACAAATAAGTCCTACACACGTACTTTGGTTTTATTTATTGTTTTTCTCCATGTTTAAACATAATATGTTAGACATACAAGGAACTTTACTCCGGTAACTTTGCTGTCTCTGTAAAATTAGAGGATATACAAAGAAGAATAGACAAATGTGAATAATTTTTAAAAATAGAAATAAGAGGATAAAGTACAGGGCAACATAAAAGTAAGAAGTTAGAGCTAATGTGAACAAGCTTGCCGAGACAGTAGAGTTGCACTACTGGGATTATTAAATCGACAAACTATCAAATATAAGCAGGACTGGTTTACATGAGATCTGCAGAATAAACAGGATTTATGTTAAAAACAGTGTGAATGGATCTGCAGGATGAGAGGATCAATCAGTCAGTCTTTATTTGTATAGCTCCAGTTCATAACAAGTGTTATCTCAAGGCACTTTACAACAGAGCAGGCTGAAGACAGACGCTTCATTTTACAGATGCACATATATACAAATACATATAATAAATATATTTGTATAAACACATACATACATCCAGAGATGTATCCATTTAGGCAGAGACAAAGAGACTAAAATAACATTTGTCTCTGCTGAATATAGACTTAATCAATCAATATTTATTTAAATATAATTGAATATAACTTTAATAAAAGGTAACCCCCCTGAGATGTGGCATCCCAAGGATTATAATTACATGTTTATGAGCTCATATGCAGCCTTAATTCAGGTCCATACATTCATTTTTTTTCTTTAATTCTGATGCCTACACACTGCAACAAGCTTGCTATCACGAGCCAATGGGCTTAAATTGATGACAAAACAATGGTAGGACATCACACTGGTAGGTCTGTTCGGATCAGGACGTTTAGGCAGCTGCTGGCACCACAGGGGGGAAGGGAGAGGTCTTATTGCCGATGACTTTTGTTTTGTTCAGAGATGCTTCATCACATGGAGGAGACATGTTTACCCACTAAAAAGCATATGAATCTAAAAAAAATGCACAATATGACCTCTTTAAAGGAGTGACTTTTGAGCGAATATCATTTATCTGGTTTACGGGCACAGTGGTGCAAAATCTACCTTAAAAACAGAGTGCACTGGTGCATGTAGGACAGGAGCTGATATTTACATGATTAAGGTAAAATTCTAGATTCAATAAATAAAAAATCTTGTATTCTTGGTTCATAATTATTGTCATGTTATGCAATGAAGCAAAATAGTTGTTTTTTTTCTCAGCTTGGATGTAAAAAAAAGCAATAAATTAATTTTCCAAAATATCCAAACATGTTTGAGGGTTC
Source organism: Cetoscarus ocellatus (assembly GCA_037902135.1). Lineage (NCBI taxonomy): Eukaryota > Metazoa > Chordata > Actinopteri > Labriformes > Labridae > Cetoscarus > Cetoscarus ocellatus. The sequence goes on along the minus strand of JBAMNC010000005.1, from coordinate 82,090 downwards.
AGTCAAAGTGTCCTGCTGTATCTGAGTGAGTAATCATCTGTTAGGCTGGCAGACGGAGCTTGTGGAAAGCCCTGGTCTGTAGTTATAATTCTATACTCGTGTTTTTTTTCTACAGATGCGAAACATCAAGAAGAAGGATTTTGAAGACTCCCTGAAGCGGATCAAGCCGAGCGTCAGCCCGGCCACCCTGAACATGTACGTACAGTGGAACAAAGACTTTGGAGACACCACGGCGGTCTGAACATGTCAACAAACCTGAAAATAAGACGACAGCCTCCTCCTCTGTTTGTGCTCCAGGGGTTCAGGACATCATCTACAAAATGAACTGTAAACCCAGCACAAGCTTTGACACGGTGAAGCTGAAATGTATAAATCTGGTTAAATTTGGGAACATTAATGATGAACTTCCTGTTTTATGGAAATAATTTGGTATCACGATTTATATGGTTCTCTTTATTATTATGATCCTTAAACACTGTCTTACTACTTCAAGTTGCATTATTTATTTTTCAGAATGTCCAATGAAATTACAAATCATCTTCCTTTTGCCTCTGGAGGGCAGCATGATTCTGTAAATCCTCAGATCTTTACTGATTGAGTTTATTTTTGCACATTAACAAGTTACCCGACGTATTAACATGACGGTATTGATCACCAAGTGCTCTGACGCTTCGACACATCGCTGGTGATAATAATGGTGATGCTTTTGTATGAGGAGAATGTTTTTTCATGTATAAGTAGATTTAGGCAGTTTCTCTCACTGATGGTTTGGTGTGGTGGCAAACTTCTTTTTAATGAGAATCATGACATTTAAAACAGATCTGCAGTGACTTCCTCCTCAATTTATCCATCAATAAAAACATTCATGAAAAGTTTCACCAGTTTCATTTTTGATCTTTAACTTTTTCAGTCTATAATAACTTGTCCAATCCTTCTTTATGATTTATAGACCAAACCTTACTGAGCTAATCCCAAAGGGCTCTCAGAGCACAACGGTGATGGACAGCTACGAATACATGAGATCAAAATTAATGAACTTCAAAACAAAATGGTTAACAACCAAGAAACTTATTAAATCATTTGAAGGTAGGGTTCGACTTTATTTATCTGACACTGGGATGAATTTGGTTGTTTGAACAACAAACGCACAAGTAATAAAGTGTAGATGCTGAATGTAAAGAGAAATCACTTAAAAATGATGTCTGTAGCTTTTTATGCAGAGAGGAAAAATTAACTTAATGTTCTAGTGAAAAAAAAGCTCATACCAAGGAGGAACAGCAAAGCTAAACTGTCATAAAGCAGCAATATATAAATATATATTTATATATTATTTTCCAATGTGAGGTTTGTGCTACAGCTGCCCTAATTTAACAGCATTGCTAATTACCAAAATCATTTTTATATTTCTATAGTAGTAAATACACTAGTATGTAGAAGCTCTTAAACCAAAATAATATTTTTAATTCCTAAATATAATTATCATTGTGCTGTAGAACTTGTTAACTTACTATTTGACAAAAACAAGCAGAAAAAATCAAACTGCTCATCGTTTCTTGATTAAGATGTCAAATTACAGTTATTTACTTTCACTACTGAACAGAAAAATAAGTTTAGTGGTTTAATGTTCTGCTGAATTAATTTATCACTTCTCACAGGAGCCCAGTGAGCGCCTCAAATTTGTGCATCAAAAGGTGAAATCAGTCTGAAATTCCTCATTCATGTTCAAAATGTATTTCCAAAAACAAAAACATTTTCAGTTTTAAACAAGTTTTTGAAAGATTTCTAATTCATAAATCCACCTGTCAGAAATAAACAAGTGGTCTAATAAATTTGTTAAGCAGACCCCCTCATTGGCTCACTACTGTTCCTTCCTTGGACCACTTTAGAAAGATCCTAACGAGGTAACGTAAAGTTTTTAAAAACCTAATCCCGTCTATTACTACACGAGGGCCCAAAATCCAGTCTGCATAAATCTAGAATGAAATGGGAATCAGATCTTGGTGTTACAGTTGATGAACATCTCTGGGCAGATTTATGTCAAAACACCTTTGTTGGCCACTATTAACTCTCGTTATAGATTGATTAACTATAATATTTTACATCAGTTATACATTATCCCAGACAAGTTACATTCAGATCTAACTGGTCAGAGATGTGCCTCAGGTGTGATACTGAAGTCAGTTCCTTTATGCATTGCATCTTGGAACCGTAACTTGTAACTTGGTTTATGTTATGTTGATGTTTTCTGTATGTAAATATAATTCCAGGATCGTTCTGGGCTTTGTTTCGTTTCTAACTTGCAGCGCTTTTACCGTGAATAAATTTGGTTTTTATTCTTGCAGCAGGTTTCTGGCCACCCGTTCATTTTATAATCCATTTTAAGACTTAGTCTGATTCTACATCTATAAATGAATTTGCATCTCAATACATCTCTGGTCTTTAAAAGTCTACACCCCATCGATATCTTTGAGGTCTGCAGAGCAGCTTATTCTTAAATCGGGCTTGAAATTCAAGGTGATCGGTGCTTTTCTGTTGTGGGCCCTAAACTATGGGACGACTTACCTCCTGATATCAGAATATCCCCACTTACCCACTTTTAAATCTTATATTAAAACTTGTACTTGTTGGCTTTCAATTCAGCATGAGAGCTGTGTGGTCCCTGTTTGGCTTTTAATTTCTATTTTTTACAATATTTCTTGTGTTTTATGTGTTTTTATGTGTTATAGTACTCTATTATTGGTTTTAACCTCAGTTTTTATTGTCATATTTTCATTTTATTCTGTTCTTGCTCAGTCAGGGTTCCCACTCTTTTCTAAAATAAAATTTCCAGGACGTTTTCACGTTTTTGTTTTTTTTACTCTGCTTTTTTATGAATTTATTTCGTTGATTTTCTGTTTAAGTGGTCTAAATTTTATTTTACTATATTTTATTATTTCTGTTTGTCACCATTGTTTTGAGTTTTTATATTTTATTCCTTAACTTGCATTAGTTTATCTACTCATATTTCATGGCTAAGTGTGCATTAGTTACCAGGAACATTTCTACTTCATTTGTTTGATTTTTGTTCACTAACAAGGTAGAATGAAGTTAAATTATTTTCCAGGACAATTCAAGATTTTCCAGGACATTTTACTTTTTTTTCCTTATTTTCCATGACTGGAAAATTGGTCAATCATTTTCCAGGTTTTCCAGGACGCGTGGGAACGCTGTCAGTAGTCACTGCAGCACTTTGGTAACCTTGACTGTTTTTTAAAATGTACTATAGAATAAAGTACATTGGACTGAATATATTTTATCTTAGTAAACACCAAACAATCCAAAATTACCTGGCAAGGCTTCACCTTAAGGTCCAATGAAAAACATTATGTTGTGTCTGTGTGTTCAGCTTCAGGTTTTCAGGTAGATGGCGCTGTTACACCACCTTCCCTCTTTGGCTCTGCAGTCTGTCACAGTTTAAGTTTCGCCTGCAACCACAGATATGAGGAATGTGATGATTTTCATTTAAAGGGAAAGAAATTCATATTCAGTTGTTTTAAAAAGTCAGAATAAATGATGGATTTAAAGAGGCTTCTGCGCTGTTTATGCACACATGAGGGTCCTCTGATCAAATAGTGTGAGTAAATTTCTTTTTTAATTACTTTGGCTTGTTTCTTAAGAAGTTCACATGTCATACATGCAATAAAATTTACAAAGGCTGTCTTTGTTTTAAACAAGTTGTCGCCGCCCATGAGAGATCCAAATCTTTAACTTTGGGGTCAGCAAACTCCTCATTTTCAACTCTGACTGCAGCAGGTCTTTCTGTTTGCTGCTCACTGACTTTGACTTTCCTTCAGGATCAATAACATAATCATCCATAGTTTGTCGATCTATCTTTAACACATTAACTTAAAAAACACTTGGATATTAATGTGATTGTTTGCAACTGTCCTACCACAAAAAAGTCTGCACAACATCAAGAAAGTCTAAAATCACAGAAGAACCTGCACTTTGGTCTAATTTGTGACTCCTGGGGATCAATCATCAAATCATCTTTAGAGAGAAATTCTTATAAAAAATTATCTGTGGTCAAAAGGTCCCGGGGCATGATCGATATGTGCCACCACCACCACCCTGAAGGGCTCATCTGTCCCGTTCACTCAGCACTCTTAAAAGGGCCCAGATAATCCAGGATGAACCAAACCACCTGCTGTTTAAGGACTTCTTGTTGTTCTCGTCTGGCTGCAGAAAATATCCTGCATGCAGGACAAACAGACTGAAAACACTCCCACGTCCTGAAGCCTTTTCACTGATTCACTGTGTCCTCTGCTGACCTGAAAACTTTAACTCCTCTTTCTGTCTGTTTCTGTCATCATGAGGTCCTAAACGAAGACGTCTTTGCTCTTTGATAAGATCAGGTTAGCACTGTACTTTTTATTTTTTATTACAGAGACATCAACAATAATGCACTGTGAGCAGAACACAGAAGAAATGTCCTTTAAACAAACACCTGAGACAGAGGCAGAGTTGATGGCTGAGACTGTTGAATAGAGATGGTCGGATCTACCCCGAGTCAAATTAAATAATGTCAAAATAGAAATATTGATGACTAAAACCTTTTTTTTTTTTTTTTTTAACATTTAGGGCCCTTATTTCCTGGCGCAGCGCAGGGTAGCGCAGGGTGGCGGAGCCTGGCGCACCATGTGCAGTGGTAATTTCGTCCAGTGCACCGCCATGCGCAGGCAATTTGGCAATTTGTGAGACCGGCTGCGCCGAGATGTGTGTGGCAGTGCACCAGCCGGAGGTGTCGACAGATTCAGCTTGGCGCAGTGACAGTTTCGTGCCAAAAACTGTGTGGAAGGTGTGTTGAAAGCTCGCCAGCTCCAACCTGGCCTATCCTTGCCTGCCCTGCGCTGCGCTGCGCCTGCGCCTGCGCCTGCGCCTGCGCCTGCGCCTGGTCTACGAAATTAGTGCCCATAGTGACTTGTGCATCAGGGGTCAGAAGATTCCCAGTAAATTTCCATAAACTTTCCAAGGGAAGGAAATCTTACAGTGAAGCAAATACTCTGGTTGAGTCAAGTTTTTTTTTAATTACTGTAATAAAATGCAAGAACGTGATAGCTACTGCCGAACACTACAAATCATAAACATATATAATGCCATATTCTAAACTAGACTGTATCATTATCACCATTTAATATCATATCACACTTATATAGTCAGTAAAGTGAGTAATTAATTTTATTTATATAGCACCTTTCACAAAAATGAGTGCTGCACAGAGGTGAAATACAGAATTAATTAAAATAATAAAATTAAACAAAACATCAACTTAGAGACAGAAACAGGGTAAAATGCTGCTTTTAAATACAGTAACAGCAAATCAGTGCAACATTTTGGCATTACCCAAATGCCCGTCTAAAGAGGTACATCTTCAACTGACTTTTAAATAATAAAGTGCTCATATATGTTCATTTTTTATCTGTTTCACAAGAATCCACCTCTCAGTCATCATCAGTGAATATTCAGTTTTAGTGTATAATGGGCAAAAGGAGCCAAAACATCTCCGTCACCACCATGTCTCACATTAAAAGGCTAAGAATTACAAACAGTTTGGAGGTAAAAATATTAAAACAATATTTTTCTAACCACATCAAAATATCTCCATCATTTCATTTCCATTTTATTTTTTTTATCTGGCCTCCAAAGCATCAGTTAAGAAGAGACAGGTCTGTGCACAAATGAAGCTCCATTATATCGTGTAAAGTTGCTTTTGTATTAAAGTAAAAGGAAAATAATAAAACTATATGCGGAAAATTTTTACATCAGCCACAAAGAAAAGATAACCTGTAACAGATGAGCCAGGTTATTTTCCTAAATGTTCCTAAACTCTTAAAAACCATAAAAATAACCTGCTGTGCTCTTTCTGATCAAAAGAACAATGTGCTGTGAGTAGATTTGTTTATTATTTTTACAACCTCCGTGAAGAAATGAGGCAAAATAACAGAGAAAAGACAGAAATGAGTGAGTTTACATGACTCCTGGTGTGGTTTTGACTCAATAACCAGCCAGCGCCTAATAACAAGGCAGCAGTTTGGCTCAGACGGGGGTCAGCAGCTGTCGGGACGGGGCACGTTAAAGCTGAGTAAATGTTTGTGGTTATTCTTTATTTTAGTGACTTAAATCTCACCTCGCTCTCCCAGCGGCAGGTGTCGGCTGTGGTTGGTGTGGCTCTGCTGCTGCCTCGGGGCTCCTGCAGATGTTTGCAGACCCTGCAAAGGCAAACAGATCCTGGAATTAATTCAAGTTTATCTACATATTATAATTGCATAAAAAATCTAAACATAAATGCAATAACACTGAAGAGGAGGACTCCATGCCCAGGAGGTGCTTAAATCATGACATGCATGAATATTTCTGATACATTTTCCATTTTATCACTTTGTTTTTGACTATGGCTCATGTTAAATTAAACTTATTTTATGTATATACTTTTAACAATACTAGATCAAGCATACCTTTTAAATCAGTATAAAAATGTCCTTGTACTTGTTGAGATGTCCTCTATGACATCAGGAGGATCAGACCCTACCTGACAGAACAGAAAACACAGCTTCTGGTTCAGGCTTTGGGGATTTCACACATCAACTACTGCAACTCAGGCCTCCCTGCATGTACATTTAAACCTCTGCAGATGATCCAGAAGGCAGCAGCACGTCTGGTCTTTAACAAGTCCAGAACAGCACATATCTCTCTGCTGTTAATATCCCTTCATTGGCTTCCAGTTGCAGCTCGAATCGAATAAATTATTATAACATTCACAATACAAATAGTTGAATAATCAACAAAGACTTGGTGCTCATCTTACTATAAAATGAAGGCTTGTTCAACATGTTTAAAGCCCACGTCTTGTGAAGTTGTGTTTTATGTTCTTGCAGCTGACAAAGCGATCGTGTGATTGTTCATGTTAACCAGCGACTTTTTACCCAAGCAGCGACTACTGAAGATAAAATAAGTCACCAGCGTCACCAACGAGAAAATGGTCTTTACAGCTGCAAATTGTGTCAGGGTTCCCACTCTTTCTAAAATATCATTTTCCAGGACTTTTCAATGATGTGGGCAATTCTCAGGTTAATCTAGCCTTCTAAAAAACAAGATTGAAGGTTTATGACCAATGTTCCTAGCCAGCTCCACCGTATCATTTTAGTCTGGCATTTATTTAGTGTCTTACTATTATAAATTTATGGTTTATACTTATTTTATCTTTTTATCTATATCTACTCTGCTTTTTTATAAATAGATTTTGTTGATTTACTGTTAAAGTAGACTAAATTTTATTTTGGCATTTAGTATTATTTCTTTCTGTCACCATTGTTTTGAGTTTTTTATATGTTATTCCTTAACTTGCATATTTTTATCTACTCATATTTCATGGCTAAGCGTGCATTAGTTATCTAGTACATTTTTACTTCATTTCCTATGTTTGATTTTTGTTCACTAACAAGGTAGAAGGAAGATAAATCATTTTCCAGGACAATTCAAGCTTTGCCAGGACATTTTACTTTTTTCCTCATTTTCCATGTTTTACATGACTGGAAAATTGGCCAGTCATTTTCAAGGTTTTCCAGGTTTTCCAGGACACATGGGAACCCTGCATTTGGTCTTACATCCTTAGGATTAAATTTTGATGAATGTGTTTTTTAACTCTTTCTCCTCAGGGAACATTCGTCAGGAACAACAGATGGAAATTAGCCTATAGCTTTAATCTGGCTTGTTAACTTTTTCTGTATGATGTACATGTACGTGCACTGTCCCATCTCAAACAAATAAATAAATAAATCAATAACAATTAAACCCATGAAGGCTACACTGTCTTTTGCAGTTTATAGTGTTAGATTCCAAAGGAAATTTGAACTTTTTCTAATTTTATCACCAAATTTTGAGTGAAACTTGGCGAGTTAAAGTTTCAGATGAATTCTTAAATATTTTTGTGATAAATATTTAAGTTAAGTAACACAGTTGTTTTTTTAAATTCAGTTATGCATAGGAAGATACAAGTAAGCACAGACAGACTGATAAGATCATGTAAAGCCTCATTTCCACTGAGTGGTCTGGTTCGGTTCAGTACAGCTCAGCACAGTTTGGAGCGGTGAACCCTGACCTTGTTTGTGTTTCCACTGCCAGCTGTACCTCCACTTAAGGGCGGGGATGCGAGGAAGAGAGGGTCAGCTACGTAAAGGTGTGACGCCACAGCAGCGAGACACAGTGAAGCGATCTGTAGTAGAGCGAGGCTGTAGACGCAGAGCAACAATGAAGGACATCTTGCGAGGTATGTACTTTCACTATAGCTACTATCTCATGGGGGATAGTAGTGGGACGGCACGAGTCGGACAGTGGGGTACCGTTTCTCCTTATGTGACAGTGGAAACACCTGTGATTGCATACTGCACCAAGCCTGAATGCAGCAGACTGCTTGGTGGAAATGTAGCTTAACATATCCTCAAGAGACTATTTTGCATAAATATAAATATGGCAGGCCTTGAAGCCTGAAGGTTGAAGCTTGAAAACATTTTTACCTTTGGCCAAAAAGCCTCTTCACTTCTAGAGTTGAGTATAACCAGGTCTAGAGTATAAGCTCTGACAATAACACCCCACACAATGCAGCATATGTAGAAATAGCATACAACTCAATAAAGTAAGCAGAGGTCGGCAGAGCTGACAGCACATTCTTCCTTGTCATCTTCTGTTATTGTTTAGTTTGAGGGCCCACAGGTAGCAGGCTCTGTACTGACAGTCCATGTGAAGGAAGAAAGTGATTCAACATGCAAAGCCCTGACTTTCCAGATCTGCAGCCACACCCTCGGCTGCCCTCTTTTCCTCGGGGAGAGACGCCGGTTAAAGAGTGTTTTTTAACTTGTCAGGACTGAAGAGCTTCTTTCATGACGCCAGACAGGAATGGAGAGTGTTAGAGGTGAGGGTTTAGTCATCACCTTTTCCCTCTGTTTACTCTTCCCTGAGAGCATCCTGAAGAGAGGCTGGTCATGAAACCAGGATTACAAACTTTAACATGATTCTTATAAAAACTCTAGACACTCAATGATAGGCAATATTTCATTGTAGTTCTCAATCACAAACAACATTGCTGCTGCTGCTATTTAATTTGCTTTAAAGATGGAACTGGTACTGGGAAAGAGCTCATGGAAAGTGTTTGGTGAGGGCAGGAACTTTAGAAAGAATATCCAGCAGGTGATTGGACGATCACTCTGTCAATCACATTCACTAAGGGCCAATCAGATAATTTAGCAGGCGGGCGCTTCGAAAACATGAGCCGAACTTTCGCCAAACATGTTGAAGATGGTGCAAAAATACCATTTTTATCAAGAAAGAAGTGCTTTAGTTTGTTTTTCAATAATGTTTGATTATAAACAAAATAATGACTATCATCAGGAGAGGAATGATGTTGACCAATATCGCAGCTTCTAGCTGAAGTACCATTATACTGAGTTTTAACTGGAGTCCACAGCAGAAGGTCATCCATGATTGTTTTTCAAGGTCATACTAATATATGTGTGCTGTTTGCAGGAACTACCATGTATTTAATTGTGTTGATCTCTCTAAAGTTAATATCAGGAAGTGTGAAGACAGTGTAATGGGGCTAAAGGAAAGGCCAAATGTTTTGATACCACAGTGACCGCAGTAATGGCCCTGTATTGACTTGGACCGATAACAAATCTTGCAGGGTTCACACTGACAGGTAGGCACCAGTGTTGCCAGATTTTTCAACTGAAATAAGCAACCAGGTTGATAAAAACAAGCCCAAAACAAGCAACCTCCAGGTATTTTTTTTCTAATGTGATATATATATTTTTTTCTACATAAAGTGTGTTTTGATTTTCATCTACATTACATTTCAATTTCACAGTGACCTTAGTTCTAAACTGTCTCTTAATTTACTTATTCAACATCCTTTTGTTTGGAGGTGGAACATCTTTTTCTTTATACAGAAGTGAAGGGAGGGGCTCCTTAATAACTCTGTTATCACTGAACAGTCTATCTAAACTTGATTTTTGTAACCAAACAGACATAGTCAGGCTTTATCTAAGTTTATCTTGATCATCTGCAGCTTTATTATGGAGAAAACAGAAATAGCTACATTACAAATAAATTTAATTCTGGCTATAAGGGTTTCTTTTTGGTGGAAACATCATTTTTGCCTCTTTCTACATTAAAATTTACATTTGTTTGGAGTGGGAGAAAACAGTTAGTGTAACTTCTGAATTTAGTTTATATTAGTAGTAGAGTGTGCATCAGATCCCTCCTGGGTTTGGGGGTACAACAAGCTAAAACTAGAAAAACAATCCTAAAAAAGGCAACCTGCAACTGCCAATATTTACAAGCAAAGACCTGGCAGCTCCAGTAGGCATGGTTGAAATCAGCAGCACATGTGAATTTGCAGAAAAGTGCTGTTATATATTGTGTTTTAGATAAGGATAATTATTTAGAATGTTTATAATGTGCATAATGAGGGGTGGAGGTGCTTAGAAATGTTTCAATCCAGCGTAGAGGGGTCTCCAGTCCACTGCCCTACCTGTAGTTAAAAACTCACTGATGTATCATAAAACATGCACGCCTTTCACTGTGCAAACCTGATCCTAAAATGAACGCCTGCAGGAGGAAGATATCAACATTCTTACAAGTAATTACTGTAAATATCATCCGTTATTACAGGAGATAGTAATTTAAAGATGACTGCGGCGGTTCAGACCTCTCAGGTGATTGACGGCGTCCCTTCGGTTACGTGTCAGAGGCCCTCACCTCCACAGTAGCTCATTGATGCTCTGACCGCAGCATCCACTCATGGGAAAACAGAATAGGTGATCACTTGATACCTCAGAGGAACAGCCCACCCTGTAGAGGGAAGGATAATAGTCAACACAGTGAGGGCCGCTCCGACTGAACAAACAGGCCCTGAGTGTTTCTTCAAGTGGCTCTTTATGAGAGCAGTGTGTGGACCGGAGGGTCTTTGTTATGGTGGGAGCACGTGTCTCACTTTGAGGCTGCTGGGATTATGTATTCATTATGAAAGGGGGCATATTCTGGCTTTGTCCTTCCTGAAAAGAAAGAGTATATGATAAATGTTTGGCTTGAAGAAGCACACACATTTTCTTAAAGGATAAGTTCGGTTTTTTGACACCTGGACCTTATTTTTAGGATTAAATACGCTCGTAGACTCACCCAGACAATTTTGGCGGAGCTCGGAGCCGTTTTCGAGCAATTTAGATCTATCCAACGGCATTTTTTCTCATGCCAAAGTAGCAGACGGGGCCAGAAATCGAAGCCCCTAAATTAGACATTATCTGCTGCGAAACTCACTCATTTCAGCTACATTTTATAAATGAATGGCCAGTGTTATCACCATGTCAGCTCAACTTTGTTGTTATGGTCATCCGGGGCTTTACAAGGACGGGTAACTTTTGGTGACGTCATAGACAAGAACATGAGTAGAGCCGCTGTTGTTGCTAGGCTACACGGCTACACGGCTATTTTTGTGCAACATGGCGGAATATTTATCCGATGCAGAAGTGTCTGACGATGACTTTGAGTATAATGGATGCCCGTATCGTTTTGAGCCAGAATATACCGACGAGGAGCTATTTGAAAGGAGGATGCAGAGGGAAAGAGCCGAACAGCTGGCCAGAGAACAAGCAACCACTGCACGTCCACGAATGGGGGCTAACTGTTGGTGTTGTTGTGGACATAGCACGGCAAACACAACAGAGGAGGAGTGCCTTTGCTGCTCAGAGTGGGACTTGAGACCAGAGGAAACACGTATTGATGCCCCCCAAACTACGATTTCTGGCCCCGTCTGCTACTTTGGCATGAGAAAAAACGCCGTTGGATAGATCTAAATTGCTCGAAAACGGCTCCGAGCTCCGCCAAAATTGTCTGGGTGAGTCTACGAGCATATTTAATCCTAAAAATAAGGTCCAGGTGTCAAAAAACCGAACTTATCCTTTAACCCTTTCATGCATAGTGGTCACTACGGAGGACAGCTATTCAAAACAGGTTCTTGTACATGCATGGGTTTAATGTTGTAGTTTTATATCAGCCACAGAAGTAGTGACCTGTGTGTCAACCCATACACTGCCACCTATTGGCCAGTCATGGTAAGTTCTTTCTTTTTTTTTTTAGGGAAAATCAAGATGGCTGTCCGGAAGTTGGACATGCTGAACATACCAGGAATATCTTGTAAATCCTTCTACAGTAGGACACCCTTAAAGTTAGAAAATGCAGGAATTAAATAACATCTAAAGATTTATAAGATTAAAATTCCAAGTATTTATTTTCTATCAGGAGAAATTTGTAATTGATCATGTGTCAATCAGTTGGACGTCATGCATCATTGGCTATATTTCAACTGCATTGGATTAGCAACATTAAAATGTTTTTTTTATTATTTCACAGTTTATCATTTTGTATGATTAGTTTATTAAATACATATTTTTTTGGACTTGATGGTAACTCTACGAAATTTAGGTCCATAAAATAAATAAAATAAATTGTTTTTCATGCCTAAAGATGAATAAGAACACACAGGGAAAAATCTTTACTGAGGTTCTCATAATTCATGCATGAAACGGTGCATTCCAGTTGTACTGGGAAGTCAGGATTTCCAAGTTCTGAGTGGGATATTTCAACTGGAACTCCCCGAGGTCAGAATTTCCTACTATTGAGTAGCGCACTAAATCAGCCGTATACATAGTATTGTTTGATGTATATATACGGTATATATATTTATATGGAAATGCTGCTTTAGTGTTATATACATTCTTCATGTGGTATGTGTGAACTACAACACAGGGCGTGCTAACAACGGCTCACGATAGCCTGGTAGATCGGCCCGTTTTTTCCGACTTTGTAACTGAAACGCTGATAACTCGGAGATGACGCCACTCCCCTCTTCTCTGTTCAGATGTAAATGGAAAGCACTAAAAGGGTTAAACGCTTGAAGAGTCATTTTCAAAAAAAAACATGAAGGAAGTCAAATACGAGATTCTTGTTTCTGAGCTATAACTCTAAAATAGCTTTAGCTTCATACTTCCTTGTCATTCTACCCTTGTTTGAGCTCTTGAGCCTTTTCTCTTAAGGGGGGACCATTAGAGACTACAGGCAAGGGGTGTTGTCACTGTCTGAGGCTCACGTGTCCAGAGCCTGGATCTGTTGAGGGTAGTGATCCTGCTTGCTGGGATCTTCATATTGTTTTGGTGGGATGTGAAAGTAAGCATGGAGAGGGTGGTTCTAGGTCACCACAGCTCACTGCTCAACCTCTTGAAAATGTCATTGGAGTAACTAAAACACCTGTGAACGGAGATTCTTTCTCAACAACCCACGTCACTTCTTAGCCTTTCATGGCCCATCAGTCTAAGTATTTGGGTTATTGGCCTGAGAGGGCCCTTGTGGTAGTGTGGGTGATACAGGGAGGAACTGCCCTGGCTGACCAATCACAGAGCTCGCAAGTTTATACCCCCAAACCCTTTTCTTTATACAACAAATGAGACAGAAACACAGAAAGACAGACAGATAATAGATGGAAAACAAGTTGTACCAAGTAATCATGAATTTTTACCTCCACCAAGGATTTTATGTTTTTGCCGGTGTATGTTTGTTTGTTTGTTTGTTTGTTAGCAAGATTATGCAAAAACTAGTGGACAGATTTTGTTGAAATTTTCAGGAGATGTTGGTAATGGCCCAACTTAGACATGATTCGATTTTGGTGGTGATCCCGATAACCACCATTAGCAAATTATTTTTATGCTCAATAACAGTCCAACTAATAACGACATCAACATGATTCTGAGTGCTCGGTGTGGGTTTTCAGGGTCATGAATCATATTATAATGGTAACTTTATCATTGAGCTATTGCTTATAGATTTAACAGCAATATGTGAGCTACCTTGACAGAGGTTTTCGCTCTCCGAGTGCTTTCTAGTTATTCTCTTTCTAGACTTTTGCTAGACCTCCCTTACCCTTTTTGAATATTTTGCCCAATGCACAAAAGCAAAGACTAAAACATGTGACATTAAGGTTATTATCTTTTGTTCACCACTAAGCAAATATGTGTGTCTGCAGTTTTTTGCAATTGTGAGCAAGCCGTTCATTTCTTAAATTTGCAGGCAATTTGTATTTAATAATGGCTCACAAACGAATGGCTCGCTGTGACTCAGTTCTCATCGTTCACTTGAAAGAGTTGTTCAAAAGACTCGAGTTGTTCACGAACGTCACATCTCTCCCGAAAACCACCGCAGACATATGTCAACAAAACAAAGCTTCTGTTTAGGAGTAGAAGAAGATATTATTAAGATAATATAAGATAACATAACATAAAGGTGTAAAAAACGAGTCACAACAAGCAAACAGGACTACTGGTTAATGCTACCCATTGACTCCCAGTGTTTGAGCTAAGCTAACTAAGAGTGGGCGACCTCTATCCGTCTCTTCCTTGTTGCTGCCCGTACAGTCGAAAGAATGGAGTCTATCTGCTTGTCATGGACTCGGGAGAGAGGCAAGACACGAACACAACAAAATGTTGGAGTGTTCCCTTAAGCTTTTAATAATCCAGACAGCTCGTTTTTCTTTTTCTTTGCTCTAAGGAAAGCCTAATGTGTCTGAAATAAGCTACAAACCAACACTCCGTTTTTCCATTCACACCCGCTGATACACACTCCATAAATAAACAGTGGGTAAGAAAAATAAACTTGCTCATAAAAGACAGATGTTGCCATTGGATATAAGATTAGCCTCTTGGTGTAGCCTCTCCTGGGACAGAACGATAACATCGCTGCAGTAAATGAGGTAAATGAAGTTATGTATGGGGGTGTGAGGCCGCTGAAACAGAAGCAGTCAGAGCTGGACTGGACAATCTCAGCCCTTAAAGCTCTCCACTGTGTGAGACGTGGACACATCTTTACACCCGAGGTGATAGAGGGGATACATTTACAAGGTAATGCCTGTCCATCAGCTTTAAAATTCACAATCTTAAAAGACCGTCTACCCCTCTGCATCAAGCTGCTACATACAGGATCTATATGTGAATCTATCCATCAAGTCTCCCCAGCAATCTGAAATCACCAGTTAACCTAACGTGCATGTTTTTGGGCTGTGGGGGGAAACTGGAGTACTCGACTGGGGCATCCATCCCATGACCTTCTTGCTGTGAAGCACCAGAACTACCAGCTGCACCACCATAACATCACCTCTGTAAACCCATTTCATACTTTTCAATTTCTCCTTCTTCTGTTTCATTCTGCATTAAACTAACTGGCTAAGCTGAGCACAGAGACAATATTCTATCTAATGTGACCTGATAATGTCTTGATTTTTGCACAAAAGTCTTTCATTTTTATCATCCATCCATTCATTATCTATACTGCTTATTGCTTTCTGGGCTGCGGGGGCTGGAGCCTATCCCAGCTGACAGTGGACGAGAGACGGGTACACCCTGGACTAGCTGACAGCCAATTCCAGGGCCACATAGAGAGACAGACAACCATTCACACTCACACCCACACCTAAGGGCAATTTAGAGTCACCAACTGACATAAGAAGTATATTTGTGGTCTGTAGGAGAAAGTCAGAGTGTCTGGAGAGAACATGCCAACTCATCTCAGCGAGGCTCTGACCAACGCTGAATTCGAACCAGCAACCTTCTTGCTGTAAGGCACGTGCACTACCTGCTGTGCCACCTTCACTGAATCTAAAATCTTGATCCATTGCTTTGTTTGAACTACATGTTCTGTAATTTAAGACCAAAATGCCACATCTGGAACACTGGTTTGGTTTTAAATGGCCTCATAAGTCACAAATATGACAGTTTGCCATCTCCCCCTTGTTCCAGACTCATCGTGGTAAATCCAAACCCTGGGAACATTCGTGTTTTCAAGGCCTGATTTGTATTCATGGAGAGAGTTTACAATAACACTCCAACTGTGTTTGTTAAATTGTCACTCATGGAGGGTGATAGGTCTGTGGTCAGGTTGGTAATTACCGCTCTTACAGCTCCAACATCTAATTTTGAAGCCAGAACCTTTCACATGGAGCAGAAGGGAAAGGGACATTATAAAAAATGCTGCAGCATTAAGCTGGAGGAGGTGTTCTCTTAAACTATGGAGGTTTTAGGATAAGTCTCATTGAAAACATCCAGGAGTAAATTTATCCATGTGTGCATAGTTCTGAGCTAAAGTTAAGCTCCTGCCTGCAGCCACAAAGCAGTAAAAGACCGAGGAGGACGGGGAGGGGTGAGCTTTCTGTCGTGCCCGCACATGACCTGCAGAGCCATTAATCTCTGTAACCCCTGTGAGGTGACCAGGAGCAAAAACTTGCCTTTGACTTCATGTGATCTGTGCAGATGTTTTGACTTGACATCAGTGTGTGGAGCCTGTCAGCATGTTTCTAAACGGATCTGTTTTCAGTCTCAAGTCTGGATGAAACATCAAATACGTCGAAAGGAGGCTGAATGAATCTGGTCAGAGAGGAGAGTGATGTACTTCTACTCCCACTGGCTGCACACCAAAGGATTTTTAGGCCAAATTTTTATTTCACCACAGTGATTCAGGGGCGTGGCCTGACTGATGGCTGGTCCAAATGATTGTCTGTGGTGACAACATAATTATTTTGTTGTCCCTATTGAGTAGGGACCTTCCTGATCTTGGGCTACCCAGAATGGGAAGCAACATCAATAGTAAGGTGCATACTTTTACAGCTCACAAACGGGGCAGCCCACATAAACATAGCTGTCCCCTGAGCCAAGTTGATCAGGAAAAAAAGCCAGTTGATAGTGCAACTATTGCACATTTTTCCCAAAATTGCATCTGTGTGTTCTTGTGTTTAACTGTCACTCTAAATTTGTCACTAAAAAAATGCAAATGTGTGGTCTTGCAGTCCGACCAAACTCCTGAAATATTCACCTAAATGTAACCCAGGTCACAAATTAAACTGTTGAATTTAAAGTGTTTTATTGTAGAAATATCTTTTCTGTTTTAAAAAGGGAAAGGTAAATATTATCAAGATTTAAATGAGTATTGTAAGTGTAATAAAAATAAGCTTTGAATTCAAGCCATATCAAAATCTTGCATGATTATACAATCACATTTGTTCTCATTATTCACATTCACATCTATGGTAGTAAATCAGCGCTTAAGCCTGGCATCTCAAACTGGAAGAACAAAGTTTTGAAACGGAGACAGTCGAAACCGAGACATCTTCAGGAAAAACAATGAATGATATTGCCCATAATAAAACGTTTTCAGAATGATTACTGTTATGATGATGATGGGATGCCAAAAAAACAGTCTAGCCTTTTTGAATTGGTAAATTAACCAATATACTCAGCTATGAATGACTCCATTGCTTGAATTAATTTCTTTTTTTTAATGTAAAATTTGTTAGGAAAAAAAAAGTTGGATAAAATATTTAATTGTGTGTTATTTTATGTGTGTGTATCTGTAAAATACACCTTGTGGGGCAAATTAAATTGTCAAAATGTAATGTGAGTTTCCCAGTCCTTCAGTTCCCACAGTTCCTCTGGGAGTACAGGTATTTCCAAGTGTCTGAAGTAAACAGCTGTCGTATTTGCTGCCAAAATCGTCCAGAAGACCTCTGCCTGAGGATCTCAGTGTACAGGTTTAATAATATGTTACTAACAGGTCAGAGATGTAGCTTGAGAAAGAGCATGGAGGGATTTTGGTTTAACCATGTCGCTAGGTAGTGCCCAAACAAAGCATTTTGGTAGTGGAAAAGTAAGTTGTTGTAAATAAACTGTTTAAAATGTGAGAAAACATGCAGATGGTGGCACCACGTACATCAATGTTTAGCTTTATCTCGTGTGCAGACATTTTCTGAACAGGTAAGGAATGAAGCTTTATGACTATGGGCCCACTTAAAAAAAACAAACTATCCCTTTATCATCCCTTTGTTATCCCTGAACCAGGGAGTATAGACAAAATTACATTTTCTGAAGTTTCTGAGGCAGACAGTGACCTGAGGGTGACTTAAAGAGGAATGAATGTGTTACAAAGCCTTTAACTACTTTTTGACCTCATGACTTCTTTGAGGCTCCTGACAAATCACTACAAAAAGCATGTGGTAGCATCAGCCAGGCTCCTGTTGTACTTAACTTTAATTCTTAAAAAGTCATTGTACATCACATACAAGCATGTGTTTTAGCTCTTGGTCAATTGTTTCGCTGGATTTATAGAATCACTTCACAACCAACTCCTTGTGTCTGTACTCTATAAGGTTATCTGTCCTTCTTTGCTTCGTCATAGAGAATCAGACCCACTGTATGACTAAAAACTACTTACAGAGACTAGATATCTCGAGGCTGCAACCAGACCAGGTTCACATGTATTCTGATGTCCAGTTTTAGTTGGACTAAAACAATTAATTAATCGTGTTAAACATCATGAGGACATATGGGCTGTGGACAGATCTCCTCTCCATCAGCATTGGACTGAGGTGAACATGTTGAGACACAGGGCCGATGGGGGCTGAGCTGGGTGGAGGGACGATGCTGAGTGAGGCGCAGCCCTGTCAGGGTGAGCAGCAGGCTGCCCCGCGGTGAATTCCTTCAGCTCGTGTGCAGCCAAAACACTTGATGAAAAGTGAAAGTGCAGCGAGGGCTGAGTATTTTCACAGGAATAACGCTCTGTCTGTCTGTCACTCCCTCCATCCTCCTCGTTTTATCTCCGCGTTGCCCTACCCTCGGGTCATTCATGTGAGGACAGGAGAGGAGGTTCAGCCCGACCTGTGACCCCCGGTCAGGTTCACTGTGCAGCAATTACACAACACAAACATTCCCAGCTCACACTGCGAGGTAGAACTGAATGCTGCTCTTTATGGAAAGCTGTTTGTGCATAAATTTGATATTGGTGATTTCAACCATAGCTCAGCTCTAAGAGTACTCAGATTTGGAGTGCATGTACTCAATTTTGGTCAACTAGTGCATGAGTAGACTTTACTAGTGAAGCAAAAAGTGTCACTTGTACTACTAGTAGACTGTTTTGGGTCTACTAGTATTTCTAGCAGACTTAAAAATGTTGACAAGAACTACTAGTAAGCCTTATATGCTAATAAGGGGATGGGAAAAAGCTAATTTAGGCCTCCCACTGGCTTTCAAAAATATTACAACCAGTCAAGGTGCTGGATTTGGTTATACTCCCTTCCACTTCATTTGCATTAAGTCTACTAGTACAACTAGTGAATCTTTTGGCTTTACTAGTACTACTAGTAGACTAAAAACAGTCTACTAGTACTACTAGTGAGATATTGTTTACTAGCAGTACTAGTAAACAAAGATATTGTTTTACAAGAAAAGGTTTTTGGAGCACTAGTGCGTGAATAGACCTTACTAGTAAAGCAAAATCACCTCCTAGTAGACAACTTTGTGTTACTAGCAGTACTAGTAGACTTAAAAATGTTATAAGTAAAAAGTCAAAGCTAAACTAGTTCTGTAGTACTAGGACTAGGACAGTACTAGGATTAAAAACATGGTACGGCTTATGGAAAAATTAAAGAACTTCTGATGTTTACAGTCATTAAGATCTTAAAATGTTGACACTTCAAGCCTTTTCTGAGACTGCTTCTTCCAAACAATAAAATCTCTGTTCTTACAAATGTACTGATGCACTAAAACAAGGGTGTCCAGACTTTTTTGTTTTTTTTTATCAAGGTTCAAATACATGAAAGTGCACAGATGACTGGGCCACTCCTCATTTTGAGTGTATACAATTTGGGATTTTGGGATTTAGGAGAGGACAGCCTACTTTCAAGGGCCCCTGGTTATAGGAGTTGGAAGGAAAATAAATAAAGAAGTAAAACCTCATGAAAAACATTAAATATTCATGTTCCCAGTACTGTTTCATGTTTGTTTGTTTTTGTTTGCTTGTTTTCTTTGTCTGGTATGCCTTTTTATAAGTCTTTGAGGAATTACCTCAGTTGTGGATTTGTGCTGGTGTATAACTTGAACAAAAGTCCGTTTGTTTTTCTTTTTTTTCACTTTGTCTTTTTTTGTTTAATTGTTGTATGTACCCTTCTGCATTTATTATGTGGAGAAGTATTTTGTACATATAATTTGTAATGTCATTGTCACTTATATTGACATAAATTTGGTTTATTTTCTGTTTATATTCTCAATATATCAAATAAAAAGTATTTTTAAAAAAATCAAGGGCCATCGGTTGGCCTAAGCTACCCCGAGACTCACTTTTGGTCAAACTTGTCTTTATTCATGAAATTGTTAAGGGCAAATTAAAAATGGACCTCAGGCCATACTTTAGACACTCCTGAAAAAGTCCATCTATATCACAAGCTCGATTTAAGAGTAAAGAAATAAATCAGTTTAAAATTGCAGGCAAACCCTGCACACACCAGCTGACCGTACAGTATATTTCACTAGTCCATCTGAGAAAGAGCCCATGTGTGTTTGTGGAGGGCAGAATATTTCAAAGCATATCCAGCAGGTGATTGGATGATCGTTTGTCAATCACATTCATTACAGGCCAATCAGATAATGTGGTAGACCGGTGGTACTCCCATAGTGTAAGGTACAAAATATGAGCCACTTCAGAACAAACTCTCGCCAAAACATGACAGAAGTGGAGCAAAAATATCCTTTCTAGTGGTAATTATTTCAGTGTTGTTTGTTTTTCATCTAATAAAGAAATGCAGTCCAGATCTGATAAAACTGCTAGTAAAGCTATTAGCATCTATGCTAATCTCTGTAGGAGCATTCACTTCCTGCTGCTGTCTCGTTGTAGCTCACACCTCTCCCTGTGTTCAAGGATGCTGATTGGGCTGTGCCGCTTGGATGGATCTGTCTGATTACAGACATCAAATCAGGTGGATCCAGCTGCACTACAAGATTAGCAAATATACGCTCACTGGACATTTTATGAGGTACACCATGCTACCACCAGGTTGCTTCAGAACTGCCTTGATTTTTGACTGCATAGATTCATCGAGATGTTGGAAACATTTCCTCAGAGATTTTGGTCCATACTGACATGACAGCATCACACAGTTACTTCAGCCATCCATGATGAGAACCTCCTATCTCAATACAAAATCTGACTGGCTTTTGTGACTGCAGGAAGCTCTCAAGCTTTCTCCAGAGTTTTGTTAAAGGTTTATTAACACTGTACGATAAGGCGGTTTTCCACATTTTTAAATAATTCACCCGACATGTTAAGAACGCATTGGTGGAGGTTTGTGCTCTTGCAGTGCTTCAAGTTTAACATTTACTCACACTATGGATCATTTCTAATCCATTTGGAGCGTCACTGGCTCTACTTGGAGAGATTCCAGTTTGTAAATTGTAAAGCCCAAAGGTTAACCCCGGCTTCTTGGAGACTTCACATGGTGTCCCAGTGTGCCAAGAGAAATCAGCGAAGTTTCGTCGACTTTCCATAATACGAGTCCAATTAAAGAAACAACCAAATCAACTATCACCAAAATCCAAGTGGTCAGGGAGCTTTTTCTAAAGCATGGGTCTCTCCTCACTCTCTCACAAGTCTACTCTCCCTTTTGGCTCCATAAAACTAACATGGCAGGAACAAAATGCTCAACTAAAGGCTTCTAAAAGGTGGGTTATAAAGCGATGTGTGACGTCAAGGTGGTTACGCCTTTTATTTACATAGACTTTGGTTTCAAGGCCCTGGTTTTAAGTGGTCTTATCCAGCTGAGGTTTCTTCCTCAGTCATTGTAGTAAAGGGCTCCTCCTCCTACAAGCCAATGTTTCCAGAAATATACATCTGTTTGCACGAAACAGACAAGGATTCTGACCCTGAAGAAGCATTCTTAATCAGCTTCAGCTCCCCAAAGATCCACAAAACGACATGATGTGCCCAAAAGTAAAGATCTACTAAATACCACAAAGTGTGTGATGTGTGTGTGTTGTGAGAAGCTGTGAGATGCTGTAGGACACGGGGAGATGAAAGAGCTCCAGGCCGTTTCCCGGGCGTCAGGCCAACAAGATCTGCTTTGAAGGGTCTTTATGGATCCAAACCTCTGCAGGACATCTTTGTTGTGTTCTGATGTTCTGCACAAACGGACATTAATATGTGATTAAATACTTAAAACACAGCATGTTGGATATCTCATCAGAAACAAGAAAACTCCTCATCTTCTGTTTTTTTCACATTTAATAACCTTTCCCTGCGTGTTTAATGGAAATCCCTGAAGGAAGCGTACAGTGTGAGTGCCAACATGTTCAGATCTGCAAACCTGTGACCCTGCGAATGGCTTGGATCCATTTCTAATGCCAACGCAGGAATGTGTAGTTAGCTTAACTCCCTCAATACCTGCCAAAGCAAATCACATTCAAAAGGTTTTTTTTATTTAATCGCCCTAATCTTTGTGCATACCTTTTCCACACGGTACAAAAGGGTGTTTGGATAAGAGCAGCTGGAGCTTTATGATCTGTAGGGAGCGATATGCTGATTGATCGTTGTTCTCTGTGTTAAACTGGGTCAACTGACAGTGATGAAGGTCAATTTTTATTCATATTAAACACTGATATGAACTTTTTGTAGCTGCTAAAAGTTGCTGACATGAGAATAGAATGATACTAGAAGGGGGCTGGTCTTAAAAACTGTAGCTCAGACTTATCAAACGGCCTGTTAAAAAATGAAGTGCATGATAAGGCAGCAACCAAAGTGCTGTTTACACCTTTGTTCATTTATGTTTCTGAATGAAAAATCTTGAGGATGTAGCCACAACCTTTCCGGAGTAATTTGGATTTCTTAAGGTCTGAGGTTGCATGAGGTAAACTCTGTTTTTAAAGGTCTCATAATCTGCAAAATCAATTTTCTTTGCTTTTACTATTGTTTGAAGGGGCTTAGGGAGTCAAAGAACATGACACCTTTCACTTAACTCTCAGTTCACACTGAAATGTACAAGAAAATGCCCCTTACAAGGCTCTGTTTTCTACTGCCTTGGGTTAATGATGTCATAGTTACATAGTCTCCACCTACATGTGTGTTTTCTGCTTGCCATAGGCATTTGCCATGACTGTTTTTACTGTTTTGACATTGTTTGGGAGCCAATCAGCACAGAGCTTATTATCATAGCCTCCTGTATTCTCCCCACTCCCTTAGACCTGATTGTTTCCAAAGGGGAGGGGAAAAGAACTGCATCTGATCCTCTACAAAGAGTAAATCTTTTATATTTTCATTCAAATTAAACAAAATCCTTACTTAATGGACACACAAAACATGATGTAAGAAGTCAAACACACCAGGACATGGAAATTATAAGACAAGGGACCCACCATGTGTCTGGAAGCAGATGACATTTGTGTTCGTCTGAAAATAAGGAGTGGTCAGGCACAAAGGTGATGTGTGTCTTACTTGAAGATTAAAATTGGGCCCAGTCACTTAGACATGAGGCTCTATAGGGACTGACTCAATGAGGAGGACAGCCTCTAGTGGAGGCAAGAGAAACTGCAGGCTCTAACCTGTCAGATCTGCTCATCTGTCTCACAGTTTAAGGTTAAACTGCACGTTTTGACAGGTAGGCCCTGATGCAGCAGCAGACCTTGACCTGTGTCACATAAGCTGTGAAACAGAAGTTTCCTTAACCACAGAATCTGAGCTGGAGGTGTCTGCAGGGAGAGGGGAACGATGGAGGGGGGAGTTTACTCTCAGATGTTGTTTTGTTGTGTTGTCACATCATTTTTCATGTTGATCCTCTGAAAGAGCTGCACCCCTGAGCACAGTGACCACAGTGAAGTCTTCTGCATGGGACAAGCTGCTTCTTACTAAGTTTATACTTATTCATTCTGACTGCATCATAAAAACAACTAGAAAATATGTGTAGTAATTTTGGACATTATAGATAGAAACAATAATTTACAGTGTAGCGTCATCCAAAAATATTAAGTCATAGGCGAACCACTCCAGTGTCCTAAACACTCCATAATTAGAGCTAAGTGTGCATTAACCCTCACAGGCCTCATAACTCCCATCATATCACAGACATTTGCAGACACAGAGCTCATTACTGCAGCAGGAGGTGCCATTTTGTGATTACAAGGATGGTAAAAAAAGTGTGAAATAGTAAAAGATGTCATAAAACTGCAGGTAATTATAACCGGATTCTGCACTCTCACTGCTCTCACATCATTATTACACCACCCAAATCCTGTTTGAAGACTAACTCAGTGAACAGCTTCACAATCAGGTCTTGGGTCTGCCTTCTGTAGGATGCAACCCCTGAATTGGGACACAGCTAGAGATCCTTTCATCAATCAATGCCACCAAATTCTGCTTATAGTAAAGCTTGCATCCACCCCATCAAAAGCATCCTGATCTTTTGTTTGTATACACACTACCATCCTCATCAGGCGAGGAAACATTTGTACAATCTTATTTTTTCCAATTTTGGGGAGCCTGTGTGAAGTGTGGCCTCAGTTTCCTGTTCTTAGCTGACAGAGGTGGAACCTAGTGTAGTCTGCTGCTGCTGTAGCCCACCTTCAACAAGACTGGGAGTGCATTTACAAACGGTCTTCTGAACACCTTGGTCGTAATTAGTATTTGAGTTTCTGTTGCCTTTTTATTATCTTGAACCACTCAGGCCATTCCCCTCTGACCTCTGACATCAACAAGGGATTTTCAGAGAGAACATCTTTTCACTGGATATCCTCACTGTTTCAGACCATGCTCTGTAGACCCCACAGATGGTTGTGTCCAAGAATCCCATTAGATCACCATTTTCTGACATACTCTGACCAGCCCGTCTGCCACAAAGAGTCACTTAAATCACCTTTCTTCTCCATTCTAATGCTCCATTCTAATTCTAATGCTAATTCTAATGAACTTCAGTGGCTCATCTTGACCATGTCTACAATCCACCCCAATTAGATTAAAGTTGGGATGTTGTGATAAACAGGAAAACCAAAATGCAATGATTTGCAAAGCCTTTTTGACATATGTTCCATTGAATACACAATAAAGACAAGATATGTAATGTTCAAACTGATAAACTTTGTTCCAAAAAAGCTGGGACAGGGGCATGTTTACCACTGCATCACTTCAACTTTCCTTTTTACGCTGGCAACATTTCTGGGTGTTGATATTTGGCTTTGGCTTTGCAAGGTAGAGTTTTAACTTAAAGTCGTAGATGTAGAGATGAACTTTGGTAACTGACACAGTGTTCGTTTTGGCAGCACTTTTCATCTAGTTTTAGTTAAAGTCTTTTGCCTAAAATATCTTTTAGTTTAAGTCATAATTTAGTCATCTAAATTGTTTTAATTTTAGTTTGGTTTTAGTTGATGAAATTTTGCAACATTTTAGTCGATGAAATCTACTGTAAATTTAGTCGACTAAAACATGAAGTGTAAAGGGTAAGGCATTTTTTATGTGTCCTTGAATTTCTGAAGTCATGTTTTACACTTGGATAAAATCAAACATCTAATAACCCTTTATTGAATGCTAGTAAAGTTTGAATGTATAAATGAACAGAAACAAATTGAACTTTTGTGTGAAATGCAGTCACCTTTATTTAGGCTACCTGGCAGAGCATCTCAGTTACAATACCAGAACTGACAACAAACAGTGAACCTGCTCTACATGAATATATCAATTCATAAAGAGAGGAGCTCTGATTGGATCGCTCCTCAACTTATCCCACCACCATCAAGCTAAGGCAGCTGTGATTGGATGTCACTCTTAACTCATCCAACCTTTCCACACAACCAAAGTGTCTGTGATTGGATATATTCCTAACTTGTCCCTACTTTCTACATGAGCAAATTAGGTCTGATTGGATGAAGTCTCTGTCAAACATTTTCATTTTTGTTTTTATTTGTTGATGAAAATGTCAGTTAATTTAGTTTTCGTTTTTGTCCAATTGTAATATCCTATATAGAGTGCTGCCTGAGGGATTGAAGGTCACAGGCATTCAATGTTTGTTTTCAGCTTTTCCGCTTGCTTGCAAAGATTTCTCTGGATTATCTGAATCTTCAGATGATATTATGGACTGTATGTAATAAAATTCCTGAATTCTTTGCAATAATACCTTGAGAAAGTCGCTCTTAGACTGTTGGACTATTTGCTCACACAGTTCTTCACAAAGTGGTGAACCCTGCCCCATTCTTGCTTGTGAACGACTGAGTCTTTCAGGGATGCTCCTTTTTAACCCAATCAAGACACTCACCTGTTTCCAATGAAGCTGTTCACCTGTGGGATGTTCCAAACAGGTGTTTATTGAGCAACTTGCCCAGTCTTTCGTTGGCCCTGTCCCAGCATTTTTGGAACATGTTGCAGGCATCATATTCAAAATGAGTGAATATTTGCAAGAAAAAACAAAGTTTATTAGTTTGAAGATCAAAGATCTTGTCTTTGTAGTGTATTAAATTGAACATTATTATAAAATGATCTGCAAATCATTTTCTGTTTGTTTGTTTTTTAAACGTTTTACATAACGTCCCAACTTCATTGGGATTGGGGTCTGTAACTTGGTCACTGTTGCCCTCTTAAGCATGTGCCACACTGGAGGACAAAGATGGACTGGTATCCGATTATTCGCCGAGCTGGTTACAGGCAGGTGTTATTTATAGGACATCTGTTATTGGGCTCCTCAAAGGACGAGTCCATTTGTTAAATCCTCGTTTTCCTCTTTCATCACTCACATTTATGACAGCTCGGGTTTTATGTGGTGTTCCTTAACTGATAAATGAGAGAGGAAAGTTTAACAGAGCTCCTTACAGATTGTTATAATTAATGATTCGACTGATTTTAATTGAGACAGGAAAGACAAGAACATCGTCTGTTTGATCTGTTAGCTCGTCTCTTTCAGCTGGGACGCTCTGCTAACATCCAGCTCTGTGCGGATGGTATTTTAAGTGGAAACACTGGTCCTGCCAGGTGTTGAGCAGCTGCACGGGGAAAACTTAAGTGAGTCACAACACGGACAGTTTGGTATGCTTCCCAGGTGGTCAGAGGAGAGCTTCCCTTTAAGCGAGGCCAGGCAATGAGAGGTTAAACTTCCACATGTGGAAATAAAACACAGTAAGGAGCTGAATATTTATGCACAATCATCATGAGTAAGTGCTATTTAGAGATGAAATATGAGCTCATAACATGAAGTTTATTCACTGCATTAAAGCCAGAAGATAACTAAACAGATGTGCTTGTTAAAAAAAGGCAAAAGAAGAAGAAACTAGAAAAGCACTCAGAGAACGCAGACCTCCACCAAGCAGCTCAGTTACAGCAGTGGCTTTTCCACAACCCCTGTAGAAGATACTTTTCTGGATCACCAGATCCAGAATAGAGCCAGGATCCAGACCAAACTCAACACATACATGGAGGTTGTTATCCTGTATTAACACAACAAGTTTTGGGAACATCACTTTTTTGAATGTCCTCAATGGGATTTCCCATTATAAAATTCAATGTTTTTTTGTGACGTCAATCTGGATCAGATCCAGGTGAAATTTACCTTGATGATAGAGACATGGACCCCATATTATCCTGTCAAATTGGAAGCAAATCTGTTCAGAAATGGCAGAAATATGTTTTTTTTTTAATTCCTCCCAATGTTAACTTGTGGGATTTTTTTTAAGTCTAGGGATTTTTTTTGCAACAAGACAAATACACGTATCACCACCAAAATTCTAATCATTTCTAAGTAGACCTCTCGCTCTTTCTGGTCTTCATCCCTTTCCTGATTTAAATTGAGTATTTCAGGTAGTAAGGAAATGTGTTGAAAGCATGTTCTTAAAAGGATACGCCAACTTTTTTTCTTTTTGTGTCTTGCCTCACTCCTGAGTCCACGACAAGCAGATAGACACCATTCTTTAGACTGTGCTTCAGTAACAAGGAAGAGACGGGCAGAGCTCGCCCTCTGCTAACTAGCTTAGCTCGAACACTTGGAGCCAATGGGTAATGTTAGCCTGTCTCTGCCTAAAGTCATCACATAAACTTGTTTGTAATTTTCAAAAGATATACATACAAAACTAAACTGCAGGGTGCATGCGATTACCACCGTGGATGTGCATGTAAGTAGGTCAACAAAACAAAGCATGTCCACGGTGGTTTGTGCATGCGCCCTGCGGGTTAGTTTCGCATGTATTACTTTTGAAAATTACGTCAAATGCTAATCTTAGTCTAAAAATAGATAGCGTAACATAAAGGGGAAAAATAGAGTCACAGCCAGCACAAAGGACCGTTTAGAGTTGCTGAAGAGTTTATCTGATGACCGTAGGCAGAGGCAGGCTAACACTACCCATTGACTCCCAGTGTTAGAGCTAAGCTAGTTAGCGCTAGTGTTACTGCACCCACTGTTGAAAGAATGGTGTCTATCTGCTTGTGGCCTCAGGAGTGAGGAAACACAAGAAAAGAAAAAAAATGTTGGCGTATCCCTTTAAAGAACCAGACTGTCCTGAAATTACCCAGAAAATGTCAGGAGTTCAAGCCTGAAAGTGGCTTATGAGGAGCTCCTGCACTGGCTTCCCTATTCTGAGTTAAGGTCTTCGCTCTGACACCAGACCCTTGATCTCTCCTCTGGCCTTCGGGGGCCCTTAGAGGAGATTATCAACTGAGCTCCTCCAAGGATCAGCAGTGAAGAAGTCTGACAACAAACCGGGCTACAGGTCTGACTGGAGATGTGCAAACTGATGTGCTGTAAGACCCGGGCACCTCTGTCGATGGTCTTTGGGAGTAAACAAGCTTTGGAGTGTCAGTCAGGATCACAGTCACATCAAACAAGCGTTTCAAATCACCTTAAAAAAGCGTGACCCCGTTAATGTTCCTGTCTGTGCCGGAGCCTCGTCAGGGTCGGTGAGGCGACCCGTGTTTGACAGGAAGTTAGTGAAGCATTATCGTGTCCCTCAGCCAAAAACTCATCTCTACAACTGACGACCCATTCACGGGCCTGTTTGGGTTTAATTAAGAACAAACAGCAACTGAAAATGACCTGCTGACCGATGGGTGAACATGGTTAATCTGAATCTCTGTTTTGGGGCAACAATGGCCTCCCGGTGAGGTTCATGTATTCAGGCATGAAGACATGGTCAAGACGACCTGCTGAAGCTCAAACCGTGCATCAACATGGAGAAGAGAGGTGATTTATGTGACTGTGAAGGTTAGTGCCAGAGGGGCTGGTCTGTCAAAAACTGCTGATCCACTGGGATGTTCAAGCACAATCACCTCAAGGGTGTAAGAAAATGGTCTGAAAAGGAGAAAATATCCATTGAGCTGCAGTTCTCTAGTAGTAGTAGTAGTAGTAGTTTATTCCGAACATGTAAGAAATAAATATCATATACTATGTACATGTATACAAATGTAGCAAAATAATAATACAAAACTAAGCAAGCAAAGATCACCTTAAAGGAAAACAACACCACTTGATTTCATTTACACGCTCACTGCAAAAACACAGATCTAGGTGAGAGTATTTGTCCAATTTCAAGTCTAAAAAATCTCAGTAGACTTATCCTAAGGTACAATTCCCTGACAGGTCTGGATTAATATCTTATTTGCAGATATCAAAACTAAAAATAAGGCCTGAGCTGCTTGTAATAAGTAAAATAATCTGCCAATGAGACAAGACAAAATTACCTTAAAATGAAATGTTCTATCCAGAGTAGTTATTAAAGCTGTATTTAAGGCCCCCACTCAGTAAAACTTTGCTTGCTTCATTGGCAGTTATTTTCTTATTACAAGCCATTCAATACCTTATTTCTTGCCTTTTATTCCATGTAGTGAGATATTTATTTAGACTTGTCAAGTGAATATGAATTAAAATTAGTGCTTTAGATATTTTTGACCTGAAATTAGACAAACACACTTGCCAAGATCTGAGTTTTTGCAGTGTGGGAAGAAGTACAAACTTAATAAATCCCACCCCTTCTCCATTAGGTATCAAAAGTCAATTATTCCTTTTCCTGATTGATATGTATCAAATTACTAAATCTCACACAAAATATCAGCAATCATATTAGCAGTATGAAAAAAATATCTTTCCCCACATTTTTTTTTACTGTAATAAATTTAAAAAATACATCAAAAATAGATGTTGTATGCACCCTTGTGACGTTAAAATATAATTTACCCCTTAAATTGTGTGCCCCTTCCCTTTCTGTGAATAATTTTTGGATATTTACAGGTAGTTGTTTTTAGCTTCATGTAAGATTTGTGTTGTCTGAATTTCCACAAGTTCTCTAAATTTTAATAACTTTGACTGCATGAATAAAGGATTTGTGCGATCCCTGTACCCCACCCTGTGCATGAGCTGTAATGCTTTCTATTGCAGAATGAATAGTGGATGTAAAGTTGTCGTGTCGTTATAGCCCCAGACTTCTGCACAGTAACTAAGATATGGAAGAACTATTGAACAGTACAGAATGTGGAGCGATCTGTGATCCAGAACCTGCTTTTCTCTATTTAACACTGCTATGCTTTTTGAAACTTTGGCTTTCTCTGGGTGAAAATGCCTCGTTGATGGGGTCAGAGGGGAATGGCCGGAGTGGTTCGAGGAAACAGAACAGCAAAAGAACTCAAATAACCGGTTATTACAGCCAAGGTATGCAGAAGACCATTTCTGAGACTGCAACATGTCAAACCTCGAAGCAGACGGGCTACAGAAGATTGTAAAATGTCTCCTGCTCTGATGAGTCTGGATTTCTGCTCCAAGTTCAGATGGTAGAGTCAGAATTTTGTGTGATCATAATGAAAGCATGGATCCACCCTGCCTCGTATCACAGTTCAGACCAATGCTTTAGTAGTGTGAGGCACACTTTGGGCCCCTTAGTCTCAACAGAGCCTGGTTTAAACCCCACAGCCTACCTGAGTATTGTTGCTGACCATGTCCATCCCTTCATGACCACAGTGGACCATCTTCTGATAGAGATAACACTCCATGTCTAAGCCAGCTCAAATTGCTCAAAATGTTTGTCCCATAACATTAACATTTCCAGTTTTCAACAAGTTTCTCAAAGATTTCTAAAATATTAATGTTTTCTTGCTTTTATGACAGGTGGTCTAATAAATTTGTTGAGCACTATAATCCGAGATATTGGCTGTAATATTGGCTGCATGTATAAATGTACTATAACGGTTTACCTCATCGTCACAGAATGTCCACTTTATAATCAAAATTATAGTTATTTTATATATTTTATATTAATTATAGTCTTTTTCTAACATAGACTGTCACTATGAAAAGGAACAGGCCAATTTTTGTGGAGGTTTTTAGTCTTTTTTTAACTTTTTATTTATGAACTCTTATCATTTGAAAATACAAACAAAAAATGCAAATAATAAAAAAAAACAAAGGCCCTTGTCCAGGAGGTCATGGGGTGAGCTTTGAGGCTTTTAGTCTTAACAAAAATATTGTTATCACTACTGGTATCAGCAGTATTGAGCTCAGAAACATCGGCATATCGGATATTTGCAATAATTCAATGTTGTGCATCCCTAGTTCAGAGATCCTGGAATTCATTTAGCATTTGGAGCTTGTGCTGCAGCATCAATTTGACTTCTACTGCCACTTTTTTAACTTCATCATGCAACCTTCAACTGCTTTCACAGCATTTGGTGCCATATCGATTCTGTAAAATCCATACTGATACGCTCAGCAAGGAGTATGTGACAATATATTGCTGTATCACATTTTTAACACAGGCCCAGAGTTCACTGTACTCCAGTGACCTCCACAGTCACCAGATCTAAATCCAATAGAGCACCTTTGGGACCTGGTGGTACAGAAAATTCTCATCATGGATGTGCAACCAACTGTGTGATGCTATCATGGAGATACGGACCAACATCTCTAAGGGACGTTTCCAGCTCCTTGTTGAATCTATGCCATGAGGATTAGGGCAATAGTACTATCAAGGTGTACCTACTAAAGTGGCCAGTCACATGCGCCCGTCAAGGACAATGTCTGGCGTGGAGTGCACCTTTAAGAGGGCACAATGACTGATTCAAAGAGATTTACAAACACTCCCTGGTTTGCCAAGCAGGGCCGCGCGTCTGCCAAATCTTCAAGGTAAGCCACAAAGGAGACGCCAGCCAAAGTCTGTGAGACGGTAAAAAGGTCGGCCAAGAGGAGGAAGAGTCAAGAGGAAGGCTTCTTTGAAATCTTATTGTTCTACTCAGCTTGTATCCCGATGAGAAGAACACTCTCACTCCCAGATTTATACCCTCGCACGTCCACATTCTGGCAGAAAATCCCCTCGGACCCCTCTGGGTGATGGCGTGCAGACTTCTTTGGTTGAAACCCTCTTACATAAGTTACCTGCTAAAACAAACAGGCTCTGAGGGAGAAACTGCAAACTGGATCCAGTGCCCGAATAAATGTTTGCCTGTGGTTCAGGGCCACGGATCCTGAACCACAAAAACTGATCCACATCTCAGACCGAGTCCAACACAGAGCCAGTGTGTTTAAAGACTGAACCATTCATCTATTCTTTCCCTCTGGGGTTCATTACCACCTATTATACAAAGTTTAGACAACAATGGATCCTCTCTCTCTTCAATATAACAGCTACAGATCAGAACTATAGCATGATGCGTTTCTCTGTTTAACAGCATGACAAACAAAGGCTCAGTAACACCACACACTTATTTTAGATTGATTTATTTATATCTTGAGTGGTAACCTCGGCTGTGGCAGGCTTGCCGTGTCAGAGTAGAGGGCTGTTTTGGTGCAGGGCGAGGAGGAAAAACAGGCTCTCTTTGTGCTCCTGGTAAAGTAACTTTATGAACTGCTGGCTGCACCGAGGAGTTAGAAGAACTTTTGGCTGAGGAGGAGGATTTCATAAATCTGAGAGATGGACCACAAACCTCTGCAGTTCGGATATAACACGGATCCTTTTAAGTCTACGCCTCTAAAACCACATTAATACAGACACAGATGCGTAAAAAGATACCGGTAGAAGTGACTGGTTGTATTAGGGCTGGGTAATTTATCGATTAATCAATTATTTACCTCTGCCAAAGAGGTTATGTTTTTGCCGGTGTTGGTTAGTTTGTTTGTCTGTTGTTTGCATTCAAGATAACTTGTAATGTTAAGGACAGATTTGGATAAAATTTTCAGGAAATGTGTGGAATGGGATAAGGAAGAAATGATTAAATTTTGGGACAGATTCGGATCACCATCTGGATCAAGGAATTTTTTAGAGGATTCTTTAACATTGCCAGATAGGACCATTTTCGCCTAAGTGGACTGAAGCTGCTTGGCGGAGGTCTGTGATCTCTGAGTGCTTTTCTAGTTTGAATTATTTTCTGCAGAAGACTTAAAAATTAAAAATCTAGATCTTTTCTTGACTTAATCCAATTGTAAGTTTTTGCAATGTTTGGAAATATAAATACAGAAAATTTACAGTTTTTATGATGGAAGGCCCTGTCAGGTCTTGCACAAGCACATGTTTAGACTTATATATTTGTTTTTAAATGAGATTAAATATTGATCAGAGTTTCAGCTTTCAGCGTCTATGTAGACAAACTACATAGTTTTTTTTGAGGGAAAAAAAAAGATTAAAATCCAGTTTTGTGCAAAAAATCTGGGATTTTATTTTTAGGCTATATCGCCCAGCCCTAGGTTGTATTCGATGTAACTTGACACACCAAATGCACAGTTCGATATATTTCATTAATCCATCTGGAAAAAATATGTGTAAGAGAATTTTTTTCAGTTTAAATATACGTTTGATTCAGCTCTGTAATTATTTTAATAAATTATTTTATTTCCATTTTTAACTCTGAAATATATTTTAACACTTCATTTGCAGGTATCAAGAGAATACAGAGTAGAGGAAGCGTTGAGTCATATCTATCACAGTGCCCACATTTCCTGAAGACAACAACATTTGAGGATGCTTTGCTATGCTGTCATGTCCCCCCTCCCCCTGATTGACATCATATTAGTCACGTCTGCAAATGTATAAAACAGCTAATTAGTAGATTTAAATCCACTCTTTTAGTATTTTAGGTGCATACATTTTGATGAACAGCAGCAAGTTCTCTAACTTAAAAAAAGCTTGATAAAACTTTAAAGGGAACAGAACTTCAGGCTGAAGAAATCATCACATTTATGCTCTCTTTTGTTATAAATAAAAAGTCATTTCAAGTTGAACTACGTCTTGTTGCATTTTCAAAACTTCAGCAGTGCTTCAAATAACTTCTTAAATAATTTTACTGATGAATATTTCATTGACAATGCAGCTGTTTGTCAGTATTAGCATGCATTAGGTAAAGACAAACAAGTACAGACTTATACGAAACTGCATGGATATAAATACAATGGTCCTTGAGATTCTGACTGAAGTTTAGGTGTACTGCTATAATCTAACATTCTATAATAGACAGAAATCCTCCTGAGACTTTCTGACCCTCCCAGAGAGAAGTGTGAACATGTTGTGGATGGACTGAAGTGGTCCAAAGGCTTTTGTAACTGGATGAATTTTCACCTGTTCACCAGCTGGATGCTCCTGTAAAATGGTCGTCCTATTTCAGGACATTTGCAGAGAGCTCACTGTTTTTAGAGGCCACATATTACAGAGCAGATTCTCACACAATCCAGGTAACAGATTTCCTTTAAAGCTCTGCCCCGTGTCTTTAAATAGCTCAGAACTTAAAGGAGTTATATGCCTGTGAGGGGAGGACTTCACCAATATCATGAAAATTTGACCTCAAAAATGACAGGAGAGCCATTTACTGCCGTGCTGCACACAAGCAGACCCTGTGTGACAGAGAGAGCGTGTATGTGGACCCTTTAAGCAGATCCTGTATTACTCTCATGACCTGGTGTGTGTCCTCGTTGAAGAGAAGCTTTGTCGCCCTCAGACAGCTCGTGGCTTTAACACACACCTTCATAATAGTATCTGTGTCTCTGATTTTCCATTTGAGGAAACTGTGAGCTTTTAACCCCGAACCCTTCACTCTACTCTGCAGACAGAGAAAGGAGAGGGTTTCCATCCAACAGCTTCTACAAACTTAGGACCAAGTTCTGAGACTGGTGAAGTCAAAGAAAGACCACAAAGTGAGCGTCCCAGGAAGACAACACCCCAAGAAGACCAGCTCCTCACCACTGCTTCACTAAAAAACCGTAGGCTTTCCGGGTGAAGAGGGGATTTTGGCCCTTTTCAGGAGCTTGGCTTATTTCCCAAATGCACGATCCTTACAAGTTGTTAAGGTGACTAATCAGGCTTTCCGATGATATAAAATATAAAACCAACTTGTATATTAAAGGGGAGATATAGTCAAGTGAAATAAAGTTTCTAAATTATTTTTGAGGAGTATATTGTGTATAGGGTGACCATACGTCCTCTTTTGCCCGGACATGTCCTCCTTTTTGTTCATAAAATTATGTCCCGGGGGATCTTATAAAATTCCATAAAAAGTCTGGGTTTTGCTCAGTTTGTTCTACAGATGAAGCTGTCGCCGGTGACAGAGATGGACATGAATAACTCAAACTACCGTAACTCCTCGAGTATCCAAAATATCCAAATAATTCTAACGGATTCTGAAAGCTGAGAAATGGAGCTTTCCAGTGATATACGGTACATTACAGTAAAGACTGGATTGCTTGAGGGGAGGGACGGGAAGTGAGCTGACTGAGCCAGAAAGCAGAGAGAGGATTCAGAGACAAACATGTGAGTCATTTATCGGTGGTTTATTGGTATTTTCTGTGTAAATAATGTAAAAATATTGTAAATAATGGCATTTGTATCATTCTGGAGTGTTTTCTTACCTTTCCTATGCTGTATTTATGCTTAGTTCATGTTTTTTGTCATCGCCTTTTTCATCATATTTATGTTTGATAGATTTCATGAATAGTTAAATGACATAATTAGATAAATATTAAATAATAATAATAAGTAATATAAAATAGGTTGAGTTTCTGTTTTATCTTCTCAAAAGTATTGTACAAGTTCATTTAGAATTGCTTATAAAGAGCAACCTGCTGAAAATTTAAATCTCTTTTTCTTTTCTTGTAATTTCACACTGTTTTAAGCAT
Organism: Cetoscarus ocellatus; assembly: GCA_037902135.1. NCBI lineage: Eukaryota > Metazoa > Chordata > Actinopteri > Labriformes > Labridae > Cetoscarus > Cetoscarus ocellatus. Next base: position 46,098 of record JBAMNC010000005.1, on the reverse strand, counting down.
TGACAACTAAGTAATGAGAAATACTTGCTAGAATGTTTTATTTTTACCTGACAAGGGTGCAAAATAATTTACTCCGAGGGGCATTTTCTGACACATTTATTGACAAACTAGAAAAGCACTCAGAGAGCATAGACCTCCGCCAAGCAGCTTCAGTCCACTTTGGCGAAAATCGTCCTATCTGGCAATGTTACAGAATCCTTTAAAAAATTCCTGTGTCTGGATGGTGATCCAGATCAGTTCCACAATCTAATCATTTCTTCCTTATCCCATTCCACACATTTCCTGAAAATTTCATCCAAGTTCTTAACTTTTCAAGTTATCTTGAAGACAAACAGACAGACAGATTAACCAACGCGGCAAAAACATGACCTCCTTGATGGAGGTAAAAAGGCAAAAAAGACCAGCCAGACATTTATATTCATAGTAGTAAAAGGGTTAATGTTTATAATAAAGTGCTGCACTGGACTACTGGCATCATTCCAATGTACCTACCTGTCAAGATATTGAGCATCATGCTGCAACACATGCTGCTGAGAGTTCTCTTTTTGGGTTTTCACAATATGGTCACCCTAATTTTGATACTGTCGACAACATACTTCACTGATTGTCCTGTACGTTGTAAACTGTTATATTCTTTAAGGTTTATCTGTTATCATTTTTACTAAGTTAAAACCGAGTCAAGAAGACCACTGACCACAGACCTCCGTCTGCAGAGGGGTGAAACACAAGCGTTTATCTGAATCTTCATGCCAACAAAGCTTCATGAATTGAATCAAATGAAGAGAGACAGTTTGTTTAATCATCATGAGGATAATCATACAGGAGCCTATGGCTGAACTCTGATTTAAAACACGTGTCAAAGCATTCAGGTGAGTGTTAAGTGGTTAATCTTGACGTCTTCCTGCTAACAGCTCAGTATCAAACATGTCGTTGCTTACCTCACAAACCTCAGGAGGAAACAATAACCAACAGCAAAGAAGCTAAAACACAGCAAAGTGTCTGAACAAACCCTCTCACGTCTGGTGTGAACATTAACAGATATTTGAGGTCTTTTGCACCTGCTGGATGTAGGTTCCTCCTTGACCTCTGACCTGTTAGCTTAGCAGCAGAATAATCTTAGAAGCAGCTGTCCACCACACGGCAAGTGCTGCTCACCTGCTGTGAGACCATCTAATCTTCTCACTTTCACTGTAACAGGAGGGCATTCATAACCTCTGAACAAGAGAGGATCATTCACAAAATCATGACAAGAAACTGATCTTTTTCTGTGAAGCTCATTTCTCTGGACATGACAGCTGCACAAAGCGCAGGGGTGGACGTTACAAAAAGTTTGCCACTGTCCCACCAGCCCTAATATACCTCTATATGTGTTTGTTTTTTTCAGAAAGTTTGACTTCCCCCTTGAATAAGTACAAACCTGAAGGAACATCACTCACTTAATTAGGGCGACTACATCTGAAAACCTAATGAGAGGACTCTCAGCAGCATTTGTTGTGACATGCACGCTCAACATCTTGACAGGTAGGTACACTGGAATAATGCTGGTGGTCCAGCGCTTTATTATAAACATTAACCCTTTTACTAAAACGAATATAAATGGTTGCCTGGTCTTTTTTGCCGATAAATTTGTCAGAAAATGCTCTTTGAGTAAACTATTTTGCACCTTTTTTCAGGTAAAATAAAGAATTCTAGCAAGTATTTGTCATTATTAAGTTGTAAATGCTTAAAACAGTGTGTAGTTACCAGAAAAAAAAAGATGTGAATTTCATCTGGTTCCTCTTTATAAACAATTCTAAATTAACTTTTGATGACACTTTTGAGAAGATAATACAGAAACTCAACCTAATTTATATTACTATTTATTATTTTTATTTAATATTATTTCTATTACTACATTATTTAGCTATTTATGAAATCCATAAAACAACAACCATGATATATCTTTCGATATTGATCCCCCAACTCCTGGCCCGTTTTCTTTTGGACTGTATGAAGTTTTTTTGTCTGTATGACTGTATGTCTTTCAATATGTTCTGTATGTTTTTATTCCTATTGTGGATGTCTGTTTTGTGTTATGTGTTGACACCAACCTGCTAATGGGACTGGGGATGGAAATTAGCCACTTGGTTATAATCCCATGCATTTACATGTCAATGTTTGTTAATGCATACTGTCCCATTTTTTTTTAATAAATCAAAATCTAAATCTGACGAAAAAGACGATGACAAAAAAGATTAACTAGGGAAAAATATGGCAAAACAAGGTGAAAATATGGCAAAAGAAATGCAAGAAAACACTCCAGAATGATACTAATGCTATTATTTAGTGACAACTGGGGGCTACTAGCTGTCTGCCAGGCATCACCTCTGAGCTTGTTTTTTTGGAGCCTTTGAGATTTTTTGGGGGTTTTTTACAAGGAAATTTCAGACTAAAATCCATTTTTCTGTGGGCTTTACTAAACCAACAGATCACCCAACAAGTCTGATTTCTAACTTTTAAGACTTGGCATATTCTGACATTATTTCACTGACAACATAGCAAGAATATGAAGCGGTAACCACCTGACCTGGACTGATTTCTTGTTCACCTTTTGTCATGCATTTAGTTAAAGGTGGAGGCTCATGCAGGCACAGTGAGGAGGAATAGAGTTTCCCTGCTGAGAAGATGTCAAGCTGAGATTAGAGAACCAGTTCATCCAAGTCCTCAGGTTCACCTGATGCTCTCTAGCTCTGCTAAGATGTGGGTAAGAGAGCATCAAGGTTATCGGTTATAGGTTGTTCAGCAAGCCTGTCTTGAAGGTTAAAGATTCGGCTTTTCATATTGAAATGTCAGAAGAAATGGTAAATATATTTTTAGAGTAACTATGATGCCTCATATATTTATGATAGTTTTAAAGTCTGTGAACTCCTTGATTGTTGAAGTTGTAAAAGGACCTGTCTTGTTGCAGAGGCCACCTTTACGAGGCGATGAGTGAGCATCTTATTAGATATTAGGACAATTATTAATTTACGAATATACAAACCAATAACTATCTCAACCAGAAATGATTCTGTCATTATCTGTGACATGGACCTGTGGTTGTAATCCTTTACCAGAAAATCCGACAGCCATTTTCAAACCACTTGGCTGACTGTGGAGGCCACTGGAGTACTCACTGTCATGTTTTCACTGTCACTGTTTACAGCATAGACAGCAGTAAGGAAATCAATGATCAAAAGCAAATAGCACATTATTCATCATCTAATAGTGATGATAAATAATCTGTTTTCATTATTTAAGGGATACTCCAACCTCCACTCCTAACAGAGGCTTTTATTGTTGACCTGCTTACCAGCACTTCAGGAAATACAAATTACCTGCAGATTTGTAAAACAGTTTGTGTAAAATAGCTGACACAACAGATCCTGGGTCAGTCAGCTTTGGCGGTCACATGATTGCGTTGTCTGAAATTGCAATTTTCAATCCGAAAAACGATAAATCTTTCAGCCCTATTTCAATGTTAATAAATACTTAAAAAAAATCCTGGATCTGCATCCATGTTTGAATCACCACCAACATCACTGCTTAGTTGTGCCATGACCAATATTCTCTGAAAATGTCATCAAAATCTGTTCATGACTTTTTAAGTTATCCTGTTCGCAAACAAGAGACTGTGAAAAAACAAATTTTCCCATGAGGGATTAATAAAGTATGTTGTCTTCTTCTTCTTCTTCTTCTTATGAATTAACCACTAATTAGCCCCGACATCTTGACATCCATCATCCACTTTCTCCTCTCCAGCTTCACCCTCTCCTTCCAACTATGGAAAACCAGCAAGCCAACAACAAAAGGCCAAACCCAAGGCTCCAAAAAAGAAGTCTACAACCACATGGCCTCAAGTTACGTTGGCTGGATGATGCCTCACACAACCCTTACCACATTAACCCCTTCAACCAGGAGACTCATGAGACAGAGCCATCAGAAAACCTCTGCTTCGTCCCACGCCACATTCACAGGGACCACTGCAGAGCTGAAGTCGACTCGCAGTAAAGTTTGGGGTTGTGTGATGACTGGGTTCAGTGTTTGCTGCTGGACGGGTGACAGTTGGGGTCAGAGGCTTCGTCACTCTCTCTGGATCTGCTCAAAGAAAAGCTTGACGAGGACGACTCGGAAGCAGCAGCGGCAGCAGAGACTTACCTCCACATCCTGAGGGCCGGAGCCAGAGCCGCTCTGTGGTATCCAGCGGAGGGAACAAGGTGAACACTGTGAGCTTGATGCAGAGGGAGGGGGGCGGGGGTCGGGTTACTCCTTCAGTAGGTGTTCACCACAGAGGAGCTCAGTGTGAAGAGGACGAGGATGGAGGAGGGGAGATGGATGTTGTGCAAAGCCAAGTTCCTGCAGAACAAAAGGAAATTAATCATTAAAATTGGACCAGCATGTGTTAGTGAGATCTTCAGACTCTTTGATTATTGATCGTTTTCTTTACTGTAAATCATGCTGGAGGGCTTCAAACGGAGCCCCAGATGTTGACGCTGACGTCAGAGCACAGTAAATTTGTCAGAGCAAACATGAGCTCACACTAACCTGATTATACTTCATATGATACTTCTGCCCGCGGTGTACATGTATGACCTCTACGTCTGAGCTGAATGCAGACATGCTCCAGGGCTAAAGTCATCACCTGAACGACCTTCCTCTTAATGGAAGTGATTAGTAAAAACCAGAGCATGTCTCTGGAGGGGAGGCTCCAGGCTGCAGTCACTGGAGCAGATTTTATGTGCAATGACATACATACCAGTAGATTGTTACCAGACCACTTACAGTAGAGTTTATACAATAATGCAGCTCCATACATCCCTCGTAATCAGACCATAAAGCATGAAAATAGTTCCTCCATGATGGTCTGCAGGGATCTCTCTTGTACAAACTTCATGTGCTGAACAGTTGAGCATAAACAGAATGAGTTGCTTCAAATCTCTTTGCAATAGGGCGACCAATCACAGGCCTTTACATACTGTCTTCACGCTGCCAGACATACTAACTTTGGATCACTGCAGGAGAGCTTTTACCTGCTTTCTCCAGTCTTAGCCTACTTGATGCTGGCTGCAGTTCTTATTTACTTAATCAGGTGATGATGAGACAACGTTGAGTTTTTCTTAATCTGAAACTGATGAACTGATAGTTACAACGATGAGTGACCCAAAGATTGATGCAAATGGCTTTGGCTGAGGTTTGGGGTGAACTGTTTGGTTACTGTCTCTTAGTTTTGTGATGTGTTGGTGAGGGAGAAGGAAAGGAGGGAAGAGGGGTGGGATAGGATGGAAAGGAAAGGAAAGTGTAGGATAGGACTGAAAAGAATAGGACAGGATAGAATAAGGTGGAAAAATGAAAGGATAGGATATGGTAGATAGAAAAGGATGGAATAGGACAGGAAAGGATACGATAAGATATGGATATGGGAGGTGGTATATTATTGGATAGGATAGAGTACAATGAGTAGGATAGGAAAGGACCATAAAAGATACAATAGAAAGGTTTCAATATGACAGGAAAGGATAGAATAGAAAGGACAGACGTGGTTAAGATAAGATTGGACAGAATTAATATGCTACATTGTGACAGGACAGGATGCCAAGAAAATAGGATATGAAAGGACAGGATGGAATATGAAAGGATAGGCTCGACAGAATATTTTAGGATAGGATAGGACAGGACAGCATAGGGAATATGGAAAAGGACAGGACAGTGTAGGCTGTAAAGGATAGGGACAAATAGGAGCAGATAGAATAAGATAGGATAGAAAGGTTAAAATTTGGAAGAAAAGGATTGATAGGTTTCAAAAGGATAGGATAGGAAAAGACAGGCTACTACACAATGAGATAAGATGGATAGGATAGGATAGGATAGGATAGGATAGGATAGGATAGGAATAAATAGGATTGGATAGAAAGGTTTCAGTTTGATAGGAAAGGATAGATAAGGTCGGGATACCATTAAATAGGATATGGTAGAATAAGATAGGATAGGATAGGAAAGCACACAATAGGATAGGAAATGAAAGCATGGGATGGGATAGGACATGGAAGGATAGCATAGGATAGGATGTACAGGATGGGATATTACACAATAGAATAGGAGGGGGTAGGGCAGGATAGGATGGAATATGAAAGGATTAGATAGGATAGGATAGGAGAGCTTGGGATGGGAAAGGAAAGAATAGGATAGGATAGGATAGGATAATACACAATAGAATAGCACAAGACAGGGTAGGATGGGACATGGAAGGATATGATAGGATAAGATAGGATTGGAAAGGAATGGATAAGATGTCACAATAGGATTGCATAAGTCAGGGTAGGATAGGATAGGATAGGATAGAATAGGATAGGGTAGAATGCCACAATAGGATTGCATAAGTCAGGTTTAGGATAGGATAGAACAGAATAGGATAGGATGTCATACAATAGGATATGTTAGGATAGAAAAAGGATAGGATACCACACAATATGATAGGATAGGATAGGATGGGATTAAACAGTAAGGACAGGATAGGTTAGGATAAAAATAACTTAATAAGAAAAAGTAAGATACAATACAATACGCTTTAAAAGTTAAAATTTGACATGCAAAACAGCATGACTGATTAAAACACTTTACAAGATGTTACGATGCGATACAAAAAACACCATTAGATATACATGCCCAAAAATACAACACAAAATTATATTATAATACACTATGATACAAAAAGTCTGGACGCAATACAATCCAAGACGATGCTCTGAAATACAGCCTTATAGGACTTGGTAAGATGGGATGGGACGCTGTGCATTACTATACAATGGGATACAATATGGTACCAAAACACTGGGAGGGGATGGGTATGACTAAACATAAGACATGATAAACTTTGTTGTCTGGTTACATAATGTTACTTTGACTCTTGTGTCAGCATTCTCGACAGCAGTACTAACAAATAAGCTCAACAGGTGGAGCGTGGACCGTTCAGCGAGGTGTAATGATAGTAGATTGTGAGACTTGAGCTCATACTCTGGCTGGAGTCCAGACACTGTGCCATGGACCACATGACCCCCCCTCCCCTCCTGTTTATCTTTGGCTGATACAATCTAATGAAAGCAAATCAACAATACACACATATTTGTCAGAGCAAAACGAGCCCCTTAAAATAATTCCCACTTAGCGTCTGACTGAGCAGACATTTCCCCGTGTGCCAGGATTTGCACCCAAAAACCTCGATCTGCTTAGTTGTGGAGACATACACGGGATTACAGGTGCAATCATTCGGAGAGTGAAGAGGGGGGTATTAGTGAGTCCATGTAAGCTGGATTTAAAGAGGACTGACCGTTCATCCCTCTGCTGTGGTACAGTAGTGAAGAGCTGAGGCAGAGGAGAGAGGAGTTACTGTAGAGGACAACGAGGATTCATGAGGTGGCATCAACACCACGGCCATGGAGATAACGCTAAAGGCTTTCCCTCTGAAGGTGGCAAATATACCGTGGAGGAACAATAACCTCAGCACGCTGCACTCGGACCCTCCGCTGTCTGAGCAAGGAGAGACCATCATCGGAGTCTACCTCTTAGTCTTAGGTAGGTCCAACACCACTCACTCAAATCTGGTTGCACTCAAAAAGAGGAAGACCAGGCAAAACAGGGGCTGTAAGTGGCAAAGTACCAAAAGAGAAAGGAAAAGAAAAACAACCACAACAACCAAACATTCAGAGAAAAAAAAAACACAACAATATTGAAAATACCACAACAAAAAAAGACAAACAGAAAAACAAAAACTGAAGGCATTGAAAACATGAAGAGTGTTGTTGTACCATTCTAATTTGTTGTGTTATTGATTTTTGCATTTTTTTTAAGATTATTTTTTGGGCATTTTGTGCCTTTATTGATAGGAGAGAGAGACAGTGGATAGCTTGTGAAAGGGATCGAGAGAGAGTGGGGAAACTGGCCACAGGCTGGATTTGAACCTGGGCCGGCAAAAGCATGATTTTTCCATTTTTAATTCATCCTTGTGTTTCAAAGTTGTTGTTCTGTTCATATCTATTTTCATGTTATTTGATTTTTTGCTGTGTTTTTTTTTTGTCAGATTTTAATTCGTTGTTGTTGATTATGAAATGTTGCATTGTTTTGTGTTTTGGGATTTTGCATTTTCTATTTGTTTTGGTGTTACATGTTTGTTGTTCTGTTCATATCTATTTTTGGTGGTATTTAACTTGTTGCTGTGTTTTTGTTGTCAGATTTAATTTGTTGATGTGGATGATGAAATGATGCATTGTTTAATTGTTTGTGCAATTCTAAGCTGTGGTTGCTTTTTTGACTGTTACATTTTTTCCTTTTGGTTTTGTGATTTTATTTTCTTTTGTTTTGTATATGTTATTTTTTTTATGTTGCTGTGTTTTAAATTTTTTTGGTTGCATTTTTAGTTGTAGTCTGTCTGACTGAGGTTGCATGTTTTGTTTACCATTGTGGTTTCACTTGAAGTTATGTTTACTTGTTCATTTTTGGAAATTTACATGCAATTGTATTTATGTTTGCTGTTATTTGAGCTGTTATTTCTCTTGTTCTTTTATTTGATGTATAACGAAATTGTGTTTTATCTGTTGTTGCATTATAGTTTTTTTTCATTGTTGCTGCATTTTTATTTGTTGTGCTTTTTACCTGATGTTTGGGTTTTCATATGTAGTTCTGGTTGTTCTGTTTTTAATATGCATGTGTATCTTTCTTTTGCTGTGGTGTACTGAATTTGTTTTTGTGTTTTTAGATGTTTTTTGTTTTTTTTCTGTTTTTTGTTTTAACTGCTGCATTTCCAATTTCTTTTTGAATTTCAACAAATCATTGTGTTTTTAATTTTTTCAGTTTTTCATTCATCTATTGCTTAGTGATGCATTTTTTTGTACTGTTGTCTTTTTCCACCGGCATTTGTGTTTTTTGATTTGTTTTTGTAATCCATTTTTTGGTTGTTCCATTTTTTTCTACATTTGTTGTAACTTTTCATTTGGAGTTGCATTTTTTTGTATGGCTGAGTTATTTTCTTTGGAGAAGTTATAGTTGTTGTTCCATTTTTGATTTTTTGTGGGTCATCATTTGTTGTTCTGTTTTTCTTTTTATAATGTGTTTTTTAAGTTTTGTTGTTGAGTTCTTTATTAGTTGTTGCTATTTATACATATTTGTTGTTGCGTTAACTATTTGGGGTAACTTTTTGTCATTGTTTTTATTTGTGTTTTGTTTATATTTATCTTTTTTTCTGCCCGTTTTTTTTACTCAGTGTAGTGTTTTTTGTGTTGATGATTTGTTGGTGTGTTTTCTCATTTATTCCTCTGTTTTGCACCTCTGGACCACAGTAGAAAAACAGGCACTTTAAGCAACCGTAATGATTCATTTTTTTAAAAATTCACCTACAAAGCTAAAGTCTAATAGATAAATGATTTCAAAGCCTCAATAAACAGTAACAGCTGAAATATGAGGACTTTTTTAAGAGACTGAGTCTTTTTTAAAAATCTTTTTCAAAATTTACCTCCAAATCCTTCATTTTTCATGTCTGAAGTGCCTGGTTTTCCCGTCATCAGGAGCCAATCTCTGTCATTTTTTACAAGCTCTTTTTTAACAACATGCCCGTTGCTGTGCTCCTGTTGAAGAGCTGAGTGCAGTGCCTCCCTATCACAGACGTTTGGGTCGTATTAATGTCACTGTTTATCCATCTGTCCACTCCAATAAGTCCGGTTTAAGGATTTTAAAGAAGCTGAGTTAAGACAGGAGACTCCTGGGTTTTCTTGACTGGTGATAAAGTTCTGGGTAAACTTGATTACGCTCCACTGAGTCTCTGCAGTGCTGATTTTTAGTTTCATTTGTATTAGAGCTGCAAACTCAGAGCTGAGGTACAGGTTAAGGATCAGTGAAGAGCAGAGTTTCAGCAGTGGACTCTTACATCTCTGCTGTACTTAACTCGACTCTGTTTTACTCTAATCTTCATCACTCTAATCTCCTCTGCTGCCCCGGAGGACTGACCGTCACACTTCCACTACGAGCAGCTCAATGGCCTTCGCACGGTCCACTCCACTCCACTACTACAGTTCATCACAACCTTATCAACTTTTATTTAGATATTATTACCCAGAAAAATCACATTTTATTTCCTAATGCTGGAAAATATCTTACAATTTAGTCTTTCACACAAATAATCTGTCATTTCTGCTCTACTCTAACGATTAAATGTACTTTATCTATCTTTTCACTGACCTGCTTTTATATCAGTCTTTATTTGTATAGCACCAGTTCATCACAAGTTTTATCTCAAGGCACTTTACAACAGAGCAGGCTGAAGACATGAGATATATGTCCAGAGATGTATCCATCCAGGCAGAGACAAAGAGACCAAAATAAGAATTTATGATAGAGACAAACCCATGGATGCCCAGATCATACATCTGTCCTCGTCACATTTGTCTCTGCTGAACATAGAGTCAATCAGTCTTACTCTGTATAACCCTATATTTGTCTTTGTTGAATATAAATGTATTAAAGGTAAGCCCCTTGAGGTGTGGCATCTCATTTTCAAGAGGGACCTCGTGTCTATATGGTTGCAAAGATAGTTACTATGGATGAATAATCAATACAACCATGGTTAGAGAAATCAATCTAATTTTCACATCAATGTCTATAATGAATATAATCTGGAGAGGACTGATGTTGATTAATATAGCAGCATCTAGCTGAACTGACATTAAAATGGGTGTAACTGGTCTAAAAGTATGAATTTATGTTGAATGATGTCATTTCTGTTGATGGTTGATGCAGGATAGAGCACATGGAGTTAAGCAGGTAAAGTGCAGCAGGTCATCCATGATTGTTTGTCAAGGTCACACTAATATATGTGTGCTGTCTGCAGGAACTACCATGTATTTAATTTTGTTGATCTCTCTAAAGTTAATAGCAGAGTCTGTCATGATAATGGGGTGGGGCTAAAGAAACGGCCACATAATTGTAAATGTAATGAGATAATATAATCCAAATTCTACTTCTACACAGATTTACTGTGATCTAAAATACACTATAATTAACTTTGAATACTTCTGTAACTGACAGACTCTCTCTACTGAACATCCCTTACGATGCTAAACAGGGAAGTGATAAAAGTGAAAGATTGAACAGCAGAATCAGTGGATTTTAAGTCAAATTTGCATTAAAAAAAACGTATGCAGCCTAATACAAAACAAAACTAATGATTTCAAGAGCTAAGACCTGAAACAATAAATGTGAAAAACACAATCAAACAGTCAGAGCATTTTGCCTTAACTGGCTAATTATTAGGGGAAGAATCATTTAGATAATAAACTCTTAAAAGCAGCTGATTTGCCAAATCCAACAACAGGTGTGCCAAAGGAATACCTTTTGCACATCTAGTCTTAAAGATCTACCTGAAATGTCCTAAAGATCTACAGGTTGGTGACCCCTGACTGGACCAATGATATCAGTCGACATGATGAAGTCTGAAAGAAGAAGAGTGATGAAGAGGACACTGATGAATATGATAGCTTGATGCTAATGCTAACAGCTGTTCCTCGCCCTGCTGCCGTTTCTCTCCTTCATTTTTCTTATTTCTGTCTGTGGTGCTTGTTTCTCTTAAAAGGCAGATGTTGTTGTCAGGGCTTCACAAACACGTCCTCTGTCTCGCAGCAACAATCTCGTTCATCTTTTGCTTTTTCACTTTGTTTTTCGTTGCCTTGTGATTTCTGGGTGTGCTTGATCAGAGTCACAGATGTGTTGGAACAAATGGAAAGAGCCGGAAAGGAAAATCCAACGTCTGTGCCAGAGGACAACATTTCTCAAAATTGTGGGCACATTCAGCAAGATGAACAAAGTAGATTATGATTCAACATAATAGGAAATAATATAAGCTTTTATAGGACACTATAAATCTACATTTAAAGGCTGGATTTAATCTTAAAGCTGTGAGTTAAAGATAGAAATAAAACCTGTTCAAGCCCCATTTTCATGCATTAAACAAAAGGCTTGATTGGTTACCCTTATTTTTTTAATATTATAAATTAAAATTTTATTTTTTGAAGGAAATGAATTATTTTTAAAATGGCTTTACAGGAACAAATCAGGTACAATGATTACAGAAATAATATTCAGGGATGGATGGTAGGGGATTTTTGCCAATATCTGATCTGCCAATGTTTCAAAACTCATTACCATTATGATTAATACCAATATTTTTAGTCAAGAGCACAAAGCTTTGACATGAATAAAGCTGACCTGTTCTTTTATAATAATAATAATAATAATAAATTCTAGTTGTAATGAATTTTTCATTTGAAAAAATCTCAAAGTGCTACAGTTGTAAAAGCAGAGCATAATTAAATAGTGTTAAAACAGAAACAGTGAAAGAAAATAATAAAAACATTAGGTCAAAACTCACTATTCAAAAACTGACAATCATTATAAAATAAGCCACGACAAAGGCAGTCTATGTTGGGACAGTACATTTTAGTCTATTTGTGTCAGAGATAGATTTAAAACAAAAAACAACATTTTATTCTTTACTGAATGACACTAAGGTAAAGCATTATGGTATAATTGTACAATCTACCAATATTACAGCTAATATATGGGATATTTATGTTGATTAGTTGCCCATCCCTGTGCTAGACTTTCTGTCAGGAGGTCACTCAGATGTTGCCTTGACTGTTTTTCACTTTGGTGTGGGGTTGACTCAAAGCACCACAAAATTTAACCTAATACTTTAAAGTTCAGGAATGTTAATGTAAACAGGTCACTGCAGAGATTGAGAAATGTTTCTTCAGAGGAACGCAGTCAAGATGTCTTCATTTTTTCCTATAAATAACTGAGCTAACTGGTTAAATCTAAAGAAAAAGTTCACATAATATCTGGTCCCAACAGAAAAGACAAAGAGAGTAAAAACAAAACATTCATGAAAAAACAGCAGAGACAAAAAAAGATACCGTCTACATTAGAGGTTAGAGACGACATCCCTGCACTGATGCAAGAGTCAGTGCAGGGATGTCCTCTGGTCAGTCCGGTACCTGCACTCTTTCACCCTGAAGCCACGCTGCTGTAACACGTTGCTCCAAAACCTGAAAGCACATTTCAGCATTACACAGAAGGTCAAGTTACCCATGCCATGGGCACTAACACCCCCCCATACCATCACAGATGCTGTCGTTTTGACCTTTGCCCTGATAACAGTCTGGATGGTCCTTTTCCTCTTTAGCTCTGTCTGAAATGTCAGATAATCATCTGCCCTGTGTCTTGTGTCTCTTTTCAGGATGGATGTCTTGGTTTGGGAACAGTTTAGTGATGTTCGTCCTGTACAGACAGAGAGCGTCGCTCCAGCCGACAGACTTCCTCACTTTAAACCTCGCCATCTCTGACGCCAGCATCTCCGTGTTTGGCTACTCCAGAGGGATCCTAGAAATATTCAACATCTTCAAGGATGACGGATATTTGATCACCTGGATCTGGACATGTCAGGTAAACGCCACAGCGGGGACGGACATGAGTTATACTACAAATACTATATACTATAAACTATTCTACTAATATAATTACTGGACACTTTTAGACCATCATAATCACTCATGGTCAAATTAAAGGAATAAATATCAAACTCTAGAGTTTATTATTCCAACAAGACTAATTAAATCTTAAAGAAAATCCCAAAATTTAATCATAAGGGTTAAAAGAGAATTAGACACAATTTTAGATGGTTTTAGCGGCATGCACCTTAAACACTCTTTTCTAGAATTTATTTTCCAGGACTTTTCCAGGATGTCATATGGGTGTTCACAACTGCTTTCATTAGAAAGTAGCTAAAAACTGCATGAAAAGTGCTAATCTTTTCTCTGGGGCTTCTTTGGGGAAAAAATCTAGCTTTTCCAGGACATTTTACTTTTTTTCCGCATTTTCCATGTGTTTTCCATGACTGGAAAATTGATAAACCACTTTAAAAAAGAGGTCTGTAGAGGTTATGTTTGGGTAGATCTATGAAATTAGCCATTAGCCTCTTGAAGTCTCTCTAAATGAAGCATTTTGCACAGACAGTGGGAGTGTTTGTGGCTGAAATGCCCAAAATATACATACAAGCATTAAACTGGAAGTGTAAGCGTAATGTTTTTATCCTGTTGACGAATTCTTTTCATCTATACATATCAGGTTAAACAGGGTTAACATGGCTCCCTACTTATCACTTTCCCGTCTATCATCTCTAATTTTAATGATGAAACTACATTTAATCCTTTACAGCAGGTTTTGTCATGATTTCCTTATTTTTTTATAATTTATTCTTCAAAATGTTTTAATAATAAAAGTGATCCTCATACCACAAAAACTGAGGAGAGGGCTGCATGTGGGCCCCAGTTGCTCTGCCCTTTTGGTAAACCCTTATAATACTGGATTTACAGAGCTAAGAACAAGAGCTGGACAATTAATCAAGTTTTAATCTCAATTACAATGACTGCCTTCCTCAATTATGAAAACTGAGTAGTCAATATTAAAGGACTACTGTGCTGCAGGATAGGTTGCACTTCTTTTTCTAAAATTATGACTACCATTATTTAGATGTATTTGTATTTTAACCTGTTTTTTCCCCTTCTTTAATGTTCAAAATGATAAGCATATTCATTCAATTGAAAGCATGATTCTTATCATTTCTGTCATAATGGAGCAGCCCTACCAAGAGCTATAATAACCTCTGAGTAATATTGCATTAATCTTGACAGACTAATGAATTAAATGAATAAAAAATCACTAAATTGTGAGTAAAAATGCAGCAACAAAAGTACTAATGTAGCTGAATGATGTCTGCTCCTGAATGTGATGACTCTGCAGGACTAAAAGAAAAAAAAAAACGTGCGTACATCAATTCTCCTGAGCCAATCCCAATTAATGAAGTACATTAAAGGAATCTGTGAGAGTCTTACAGTAAATTTATATGCGTGTGTGTACGTACGAGGGATTATGCTCGTAGCCATGTGGGCTGCAGGTTAAATCTGTAATCAGATTACCCCCGCCGAGACCTTTAAACCGAGGGAACTCTTTGAGCAGAATGGTACCTGTCAACAAGCAAACAGGAGGCAAATACAGCGGCAGGGGCTACGCATGTTGCATAATTCAGCCACTGAGTTTAACATTGCTGAATGATTAATTAATATACGGCTGTGCTGAATTAAAAGAACGGGGATCACGAGTTATTCCTGAGGAGAAGTCTTGGTGTTTTCATCCTGCCACAGGCTCGGCTTGATGTGAAATATTTGTCATTCTTTAAGTTGGAATTCATCCGTGGGTATTTTTCTTGCTTAAGGCGGGCCGATGGGAACGTTGATACCGAATGAAAACAAGCTGCTGTAATGGGAACACTCTCAGAACGCGGGGCGTAAACTTCAGAATAAAAACCCTGGAAAGATAAGTCTGAGGCTCTTGAGCTCCTGTGACAGACCGAGGTTAAAAACTGAAACAAGGCCACACAGTGGTACAGTACAAAGAAAAGAAAGGATCAGAGCTGTATTTACAGGTAATGAGAGGTGTTTTACAGAATGTGCTCTCTGTTTAATCATTTGCCAAAGGATCTGTCAGAGTTGGTGCCAAGAGGTCAAATTACTATAAAATGGCCAAACACGTTTAGAATAACCTAGAAGTTCCTTTTTATCTTAAACTCTTCTTTATATATATATTTGTCCTTTCACCACCTATTAACCTATTGCCTCGTTAAGTAATACTCGATATTTCTTGTTACTGGAAACATTGGAGCAAATGTCTCTTTGTATTTTAACCATTTTATTTTATTACCAAATTTTGAGTCTGGAATAAAGTGTCTATCTATTTTTTTTTTTTAAAATATGTCTGTGCTTTAATGAATGTACTACAACGCTATATTGGTGTATTATTAACGTTCATCAAAACATACTATTGTTAAAGGGTATGTATTTAGTGTAGTGCAGTTGTTCTCTTACGGACAATGTCAATGCAAAAGATAACTGTATACATTGGTTATTTGAGAGATGGGAATGTTGTCGATTGGATATAAGGATGGCAGGGTTTCCACTTTTACTTCCTACTTACTTTACTTTTTAAATTGTATTTTATTTTTATTTATTTATTTTTAGCAGTACTACTTTTTGCTTTTTGCTTCCTTCACCTATGGTTCCATATTATGGTCAAACTGTGTAGTTTGTTATTCTTGTAAATGTTCAATAAAAACTCTTTTCAAGAAAAAAATAACTGAATTAAGGGGGTAATGGTTTGGTGGAGTGGTAAGAAACCAGGCACGACCCACATACATGCTTATACTGGTCCAGGTCTGAATCCAGACTGTGTCCTGCTTGCAGAGGGTCCTCCCCTCCTTTCTCTTGCCCCCTTCACTAGCCTCTCCACTCTCCTGTCAATAACGGCACAAAATGCTCAAAAAATAATCTTAAAAAAAAAACAACTGAATTAAATAACAAAACAAAGAACGAGAACATCCCCACAGATGCTCACAAAGAAATCCCCAAACTGCAATTCTAACAACACAACATGCCACCTGTTCCCATGGAAACACTGGATGTAACTGCCACATACATGTGCAGGAACTGATGCTGGAGGCTGACGTAAATAGCTCATCAGCTAATCACATGGCAGCAACTTAGAGCATTTAGGCATGTAGACATGGTGGAGACGACCCGCTGAAGTTCAAACAAGCATCAGAAAAGAGAAGAAATGGGATTTCAGTGACTTTGAACACTGTTGTCAGTGCCATAAACTGCTGATCAGGATTTTCAAGCACAACCAGCTCTAGGGTTACAGAGAATGGTCTAAAAAAGAGAAAATATTTTCTCTATTGATGCCAGAGGTCAGAGGAGAATAGCATGAGTGGTTTAATACAAGAGAGAGACTACAGTAACTCAAATATATATTTTATTCAGCCTTTATTTAACCAGGAAAATAAAACTCATTGAGATTAAAGGGGTAGTTCGGGTTTTTTAAGTGGGGTCTAGTAAACGTGAGTGCCGATAAAGGAACTTTTGAGCTTTATCCCTGGAGGGAGACATTCAGAGGAAGATGGTAGTTGTTTTTTTTTATTTTAAACACATGCACACTGTATCTACATCTATATTTATATCATATTTATACTGTTAAAAGTTCAGTGCTCATATGTACAGCTCCTTTACCACACCTGTTGTATATATTGTTGGGTTGTTTTGTTTTTTTCTTTTTTTGCACCTATTATATACTTATTATATTTTGTATATTTTTGATATATACCCAAGTCCATTTTGCACTATTTTCTACCTATTTTTATATTTTATTTTATTCCTCCTGACCCTTATTTTTTTTATTATTATATGTTGATTGTTTTTGCACCAATTTACCAAGACAAATTCCTTGTATGTACAAATGTACGTGGCAATAAATACAAACTCTGATTCTGTACGGCTTAGTTTTTCAGCAGTTTTAACCTACGAATGTGTTCATTACGAGGCTTTCAATGGCACCATGTAGAGTTTTCTGGTGAGAGGGCAACAGCACAGTTTCAAAGTTTCCACAAATAACAAACAGCCATACATTAAAAAAAGGCCAAAAACATGAAATCAATAAAGACGATATTAAATAAATACAATGGAGACATTCTGTCAAGTTCAGTCAAAACATCTGCTGCCTGGTTCTGCTTCCAAGTCATTTAGTGTCCTCTTAAAAGTGACCAATGAAACCAATTCACTGAGTCTCAGCTCTTTCTGAAGCTCACTCGAACCTTTTACCAGCTCTGTTCTGACCTTAGGAACAGAAAGCCAGAGGAGATCCTGGGATTATAAGACCCTGCGTTCCTCTGACTACTGAACCCCGTACAAGGCAAGACCTTCAATACCTGACTGTGCGGCAGTGTTAATTTTGACAGCACTTTTTAATTTACTTTTAGTTTTAGTCTTTTGCCTAAAATATCTTTTAGTGTTAGTCATAATTAAGTCATCTACATTGTTTTAATTTTAGTCTAGTTTTAGTTGATGAAATTTCACAACATTTTAGTTGACAAAATTTACTGTAAATTTAGTGGGTAAGGCATTTTTTATGTGTCCTTGAATTTCTGAAGTCATGTTTTACACTTGGATAAAATCAAACATCTAATAACCCTTTATTGGATGCTAGTAAAGTCTGAATGTATAAATGAACAGAAACAAATTGAACTTTTGTGTGAAATGCAGTCACCTTTATTTAGGCTACCTGGCAGAGCATCTCAGTTACAATACCAGAACTGACAACAAACAGTGAACCTGCTCTACATGAATATATCAATTCATAAAGAGAGGAGCTCTGATTGGATCGCTCCACAACTTATCCCACCACCACCAAGCTAAGGCAGCTGTGATTGGATGTCCCTCTTAACTCATCCAACCTTTCCACACAACAAAAGTAGCTGTGATTGGATATATTCCTAACTTGTCCCTACTTTCTACATGACCAAATTAGGTCTGATTGGATTAAGTCTCTGTCAGACATTTTAGTCTAGTTTTTAATTGCTGACAAAAATGTCACTTAATTTAGTTTTTGTCCACGTGCACTTAATTTTATGAGTTACTTTCTAGTTTTCGTCAGGGGAAAAAAGGTTGTTGATAAAAACTATGATGAAAATAATGAGTCAACAAAATGAACACTGCTGTGTGGCGATAACCCACCTAAAGAGGGTTTTAAAGAGCTAATATTCTGCTTTTTGGAGTTTTATCTGTTTCAATGAGATGAATGTCCTTCTATAAATAAGACAAAAGTCTGTTGCATCAGGACTTTTCCTTCTCCCCCTCTTTATGTCATCAGTAGCTCCTTGACATGGCTCATTCCCTCAGGCTTCCCCTTGTGACTTTCTACCACTGCAGTTTCAGCTCATCGGTTCGGGATAGCAAGCCCAGTGCAAAGCAGAGGCCGTAGAATGACTGCAGAGTTGTTGACAACATGGTGAAGTGACCAATTACCACAGAGTAGACCAGTCAACCAATCAGAAGAGACCTAGCCCTTGTGGGGAACTGGGCCTTAAAGGAGCTCCAACAAAGCTTCTCAGACAGAGATAGCATACAGCTGGATCAGGAGGATCTAGTGTATGAAAACTGAAAGGTTTTTGAACTCTAGGGACTGTGAACATAGCAGCCTTAAAACATGAATACAAATATTTGGTTGGAAGGGTCTTTGCAGATATAATATCTCCCCTGTTCAATCATCTCAGTATTCAGGTACCTTCAGCTGCTGGGAACCGTGGATGCTAATCACGAACACATGTTTTGGGACTGTCTAAAGGTACTCTCTTTAAAAGATTAATTCTGAATTAGAAATCATATTCCAGACAAAAATTAATTTCAACTGGTATGAACTTTTTGGACTCTTAACTCAACGACCACAAACGTTATAACTAAGAAACTGTTTGGAATACTGAGCGAAGCAGCTAGAAAAGCAATTAAAGAGTGGTATGATATTATATCAGAAGTCTATGTAATGGAAAGAAATATGCTTTTCTTTGAGGCTCCAGGACAGTAAATTTGAGGAAATTTGGAAGTGGAAAATGTACATTTCCCTGAAATGCCTGATTTATGTTAAAGAAAAAAAAATGTTTTCTCTTCATATGACAGCATAACAGCACCCCATATTCTGTTCTAATTTATGCTGTAATAAGATTTGTGTTGATATTGTATAAAAGAAGGAAAAAAGAAAGAATGTAACCCACAAAGACCATACGTATGTTATACAATGATCCTTAATAAAGAAAAAATTTAAAAAAGAATATATGACCCTCAGTTAAGGCAAAATGTGACCTCTTTAACCATCTGTCTCTGTGATGATTTATATCGCAGCCATTAAAGTCCACAGTTTGTACTTTCTGTGCGACAGTGTTGCTCTGCTGGTTGCGTTGGCTTGTGCTCCTGCCACCTTCAAACAGGAGATGAGCTCTCAGCACTCTCAGCCTGAAGGCAGAGCAAACCCACAGCCTGTGAGAGTCATACATGCTGACTCTGATCAAGAGTCTTTCCAAACACATCAGTGCTGCACATGCTTTATTTTCTCAGTAATACACCAGCATTTTGTCTCAATGCAGGATTATAACTTAACAATGAGAAATACTGATAAAATGTGCCACACAAACCTCCCTGTGAGCAAACTGTAAATAGCAGCAGCTTGTGTCTGCTGTGTGATTGCGACAGCTGCACTTGAGGTCACAGCAGCGCATGTCTCAGCATTTAAACTTATCCCACAGTCGGCAAATTTACGGCATTACAGCAGCAAAGCTCAAGGACAGGCCAAAAGAAAAGTACACAAGTAAATAGTTAGAGAGCAGTCGGAAAACCACCCATGAAGTTTGACATTCACAGAAAAACAGAGACTTTAGTACTCAGAGAACACTGATACATGGCTTTAAGAGCATGTTGGTAATTATTTAATTTACTTTTAACATCCACTTAAGAGTCTTTTTCCTTTAGTTCTACTCATCAAGGATGCAAAATATTACTGATGTGATATCGATATCAGCAGATAATGGCTTAAAAAAACAGAATCTACAGATACAAACACTTCTGCTCGGACATCTATGTTGGCCATTCATGAAATATCAGCCGAATGAATATACCACAATGCTTCAATGTATTTTTATTAAATGCTGCATTAAAACATCAACAGTAGCAATCTTAGAGAATTAAACTATTTTCTTGTTTGACATTAAAAGTTTCTTACATAAATGTCACAAAGAAAATATTATGCTGCATACTTTCAACCAAAAGATAATAGGCTCAGAAATAACGGCATATCTGATATCGTCAAAAATCAAATATCGTACATCTACTTTAAGCATTAAACATTGATTAAGTTTCCCTCACTCTAAAGGCCTTTGTACACCAAGAGCATATTCTCCCCATATTCTAAATAAAACTGCACCACAAAAGTCAAAATGGATGAGACATCAAGTAAAGCTGTGTATCATGATTCGATTACAATTATTAAGTTAACGAGTCAATTTGGTTCAATATCACGATGCATCATAATAGGTAGTATCATCATTTTCCATATAATTGCACCAGGTTACTTTTTAGATTAAAAAAATAAAAGCAATCGGATAAATATAAAGTTCTTTCAATAATTAAAAATGGCTTGTGAGATCAACTGCAACAAAATTGTCTTTTTATTGTAAACCAAAATAAATCAATTTCACAGGTCTCATCTGTCTCAGAAAATAAACTGATGCTGCAGTTTAGCAATAGCCTCTGCAAAATTAATTAATTATTGACTGAAACTGAACCACAGTTTACTGCAGCTCTGACTCTATCTTTAAATTAATTTTTCTTGTCAAAATGACAATGTCAAAATATTCAGGATGTAGGACTCTTTTATTTGACTGTGGCGATGAAAAGAGCTTTCACTAGTCAGAAATGAGCTTGCAGGATTTGGAGCTTCAGCCAAATTGACCTCGGTTTGAAGAAAAAAGGGGCATTGACTCCATCATTTTAAGATATATTCTGCATATGATGCTCACCTATAATAACTTTTTCTTGAGGCCACATGGAGCACAGGGCCCCAGGCTCTTTTTCTACATCTGTCTAAAGGTGAAACCATGTTTGCTGTCAGTGGGCAGAGGGAGCAATCAATAACGAGGGGAAACTAAGAGGCGACAGAAATAGAGGAGGGAAGGAACGGGAAGGTGAAGGAGACAGGCATGTGAGAAGAATTAGCAGATTACTGCATGGAGCATGATGGGACATGAACGGCCGCAAGCTGGGCCACATCCCCATGTTTTAACCCCATAGGAGAGAATACTACTGAATATTATGGAGCTTTATGGAGGCTTTTGGTTCTGTGAATAAAAACAACAGGAAAAAACTCCAGGGATGATGGGAAAATATGCAAAAAAAAAATCATAAATTTGTACTTAATGCCAGGACAGATGCAGATGTGATTGAGGAAAAGGAGCTCAGAGGATCAGATCTCATCATTTCTAAGCTTCGGAGATAAAGCATGAAGCTCTGTTCTTAGAAAAACAGCTGATGTGAATTAAAGTAGTGCCTGAATTAAAATAAGACTAGTCTAGACACTGGTTGTCCACTAATCCCCTGAATGTGAGGGTGTAAAAACGTGATGACTGACAGTAATAGGATTAGGACTAAGGAAGATCAAGAAATTAACCAACAAGGAACCTTAACTGATCCACGTCACCTGGAAACCACACAGCAGGGCGTTAGACTCAAACAACGGAGCATAATGCCCTCCGAAAACAGATGTTATGACAGGATCACAGGACTGAGCCAGTCAAAATTAGGTTTATTTCAGATTATGATGCAAGGAATACAAGGAATCTGACTTGGTGTCTTAATGCATTAAATCTACAGATACAATGAAGATACAAGCAAAGGCTGTTAAACAGAAAGTGGAGCCCCATCAGCAGAGGTTTTAATCCTTTAAACTGGCAGGTTTGAGCTCAAGGCTCCATTTTTCACTTTCTCCTCCTGATTTCCTTCATTCACTGTCTCACCTGATAGCGGCATCAAGGTCCAAGAAAAATGTCAAAATAGCTTTGGAAAAATTGAAGCTAAAGCTTAAGCCAGGTGGTGAAATATGACAGAGATGATGCCACCTAAATGCAAGTTGCTCTACAAAAAGTGTATTTATCTACTTTCTAGCAAAAAAAAAAAATCACTAAACTTACAGATGGGTCAAGCGCCCTGCAAAAAGGGAAACATGAGGAGGGATTTTGATCCAAGTAACTGAAACATCTATCACACAGAGGGCTCTATTTTGATAGCACAAAGTGCTTTGTCTGTGCTGCACATATCGGTCCGTATTCTGCTGCTCCGATAATGCACATTCTTGATGCAAAGCCAAGCGAAGGGCACAAAGAGGAAGAATTGGGCGTAACATGGGTCAAACCACTCAATGTCAGCTCTCATTCTCTTTATATCCGTGCATGATGCGGGCTGGTGTTTTGTTATTTACATTAGGGCTGAACGATATGAACAAAATTTCATATCTCGATATTCATGCCAGATATCTCGATATCGATATGATATGACTACGGGTTCAGTGAAAACCAAGCATTTTTCAGAAAAATAAAAACGGTTTGAAAATTAAAAAAGTTTGTGGTTGGCTGGCCTTAGCGGTGCATTCAAGGGCAATCGTAAAAATGAAATTTGTTGTGACTTCCAGAGCTGTACATGCAGGGCACGCGAGGGGGAAATCTATATCGTTTATATCGTTGCTTTTTCGATATTAATATCTTGAATGTTCATATCTCAATATTGATAGGATAGTGATATATCTTTCAGCCCTAATTTACATTCTGAGTTCACTGTTTGGGACACACAGATTACTGTATGAAACACGTTAATGCTCAGATTAAAGTCATTTTTCCACTAAAGCATGAGCGTAATAGGGGACCTCATTAATTATTTAAATCTCCAGTTAAAAGCAACAGCATTGGACTTCTCAATGTTTATGACAGAGCTGTTTACTGGACTTCAAATTGAGGATGCACGACATTATCAGGACAGGCCTTAAAAGTTAAATATTGTATCAGCTCATGTTGAGATTTTTGCTGATACTTAAAGCCGAAGTATTGGCCATACATATTGGCCATGTATTTGCTATAATATCAGTAAAATACATAAATGCACCACATTGGTTCATCTAATCATCACTGCATGGGTACATTTAGAAACCAAGAGTTTCATATTTTCAAGAGTTTTGTTGTTTTTCTTGTTTTTCATCTGTTCCTTACACAAATAGACTGTCACATTAAAAGCAATGGTCCATTTTTTGTAAAGACTATCCTATATTAGGAATCCCTACACACAATAACTATTGGCTTTAAGCTATTTATTTCTAATTTCCCCTCCTGAATTCTTGGCTCTGTTCTCTACTGCATGTGCAAAACACACTGGTCAGCCTGTTTTATTATCTGTAAGCATAAATGTCGGTGATATTCATTAGCAGGCATACTAATGTCATAAATGTAGCTCCACGTTGCATGAAACTCTTCAGTTGTGTCTGTTTTCTTCTTGTTTCTGGGAGTATTACGTCTGCTGGAGTGCACAGGAATAGTGCATTGAGAAGTGCTGGAGAAAAACTGTTACCCATTTATCTTAAGGCAATGAGGAGTCATGAAGTGCAACCATGCTGAGTCAAATTAAAAAAGAAATCTGATCCGGGTGCCATATTTTCCAAATTGAACAGTGATAATCTGAGCTTGTAAATGATAATTAGATTGCATGTGCTTTATCAGGAATTTTTCCCACTACTAAGCAGGGCTGCACAAAGGAGTGTCCATTAGGGGCCCTTTCTAGCTGTGATTTACACTAGTGCCTTCCTCTGACCAACATTTACCTCTTTGGCCCGGCTTAAACAGCTGGTTGGCGTCCTGTTCTCTGACTAATCCATCTTTATTTGATGCCATTCCAACTTTTGCTCTGTTCCTCAAAGGGTTAAACATGGTCCAACACTGA
This sequence comes from Cetoscarus ocellatus, assembly GCA_037902135.1. Taxonomy (NCBI): domain Eukaryota; kingdom Metazoa; phylum Chordata; class Actinopteri; order Labriformes; family Labridae; genus Cetoscarus; species Cetoscarus ocellatus. The sequence goes on along the minus strand of JBAMNC010000005.1, from coordinate 21,634 downwards.
GGGCCCAACGGTAAAGCAAAACTGACCGTGCAAAATAATAAAATTTTGGAAAAAGGCGAGCAACATCTAGGGGATAAAGAGGTTAACCTTTTGAAACAGGCTATGTTTTACTGAAGGTCACATAAATAAATGAGTATTTTTGTTTCTTGAGAGGAAATATGAGTATCTGGGTTAAAAGTAAAGTTAGTAATACCTGCTTAAATTTAAGAAGGTTCATTTTTAACTTTTATGGGCCCCCCATTTGAGGCTGGCCCCATAGTCTCACCCTTTCAGCTAAAGACACCAAAAGCACGTAAAATGTACTTGCTTTTTATTATTATTAATATTTTGTTGTTACACTTTCCCATGGACTGAGAAAAGCACCAGAAAAACAAAAGGAAGAATTGTATGAATATGGTTTGATATCGCAGAGACCTACAAGTCTGCGGCAATACTGTACACTTTGGGTGTTATTTATTTATGTACATATTTATTTATTTTTCTTTTCCTTTCTCCTTCTCTTGTTTAATCCTGAATCTGTATATATGCATTTGTGTGATTTATGTTTGATCAGAAAATTATACTCTGTGGCAAATGAAAATAACTAAAATTTATGTTAAAAAATGTACTTGCTAAATTGTCAGATACTTTTTACTCATGATAAAGGCCTTTGTTTATGCTGTTTATATCTTGAATAAGATGTTAGTTAGGAATAATCAAGGGAATATTGCTCATCAGCTATTTAAAAATGAGACACATCCACTTACTAAGATGTTTTCCTGCAGCCCACATGAGAGGAAACATTGCGAGTTTGAGGCATTTTGGCTAAAACCACGGCAGGAAGAGCTCCTCAGCTGCAGCGTCTCTATCTGATAAACTCCAAAGCTAAACAAACCTCCTCAGACAAAGATCTGGAACAATTAGCCATGCCCTGAGGATGTTTTAAAGATGCTCTGCCACGATTCACAGACCTCTTGTGCTCTTTGTTGTCCTCCAGGTAGACGGTTTCTTCACCTTACTGTTCGGCCTGGCGAGCATCAACACCCTGACTGTTATCAGCATCACCAGATACATCAAGGGCTGCCACCCGAACAAAGGTGAGAGCTAAACTTCCTGAACACACCAGAGCGAACATAAAGAAAGCCTCAGACCAACGTCTGTGCCTGCCTCACATTCCTGCTCCTCTTATCTGACACAGAAGTGTGGTTTTGGGTGCTAATGAAACCTTATTACCGACTCCAGCTATGGAAATTACAGCCACTCGTCTCCAGCAATTTCATTTACATTTGGCCAACATGTCATTTAGTAAATTTGAGGTGACACGTTCTATTTTTGGACGCTGAAGAATGTCTTAATTACATGGAAATTAGGCCGAGTCTGTGTTGTCAGAACGGGATAAGAGATTTTACTGTTTGTGGTTGTTCATAAAAAACAAGCAACATAAAAGCTGTATGTGTTTTTTTTTGTTTGTTTTTTTACATCCGTGTTTAAACCATGACGGTGGGTGCTTGTGGGAAATCAACAACTTTACTATGTGCAGCTGGAAATTCAGTAAACAGATTCCAGGTAACGATATGTCACATTTACGCCATACAGTAAAAGTCTTAAAGTCGATCCAGTCTTAAACAAGCCTTCGATGTTCATCCCATTCCCATAGAGTGTCCAGTTTCTTGCTTTTGGCACTGTGAAAGCAGCTCTAAGGCACAATCTCTCAATGTATCCATTAAACCTGTGGCTAGCAGCTACTGAGATAAATAAAAGATTTGGGGAGGATGTAGGTTTCTCTTTTGTTACCCTATATCTCGGTAAAATACCAGAAACAGGCCCACAGAAGGATAAATACTTATTGAAGATACTCTTGGCAAGTTGAAGGAAAGCTATAACTAGGAAATGGTTGCAAGTAGACCCTCCAACATTGGACCAGTGGCGTGAAATCATCCAAGAAATTTACTGTATGGAGAGACTTACTCTTGTATTAAGGCTCCAGTAAGAGAAATGTACTGAACACTGGGAAAAATGGATTGTGTACACACCATGAATAATATGACATTATACCATGATGTATGTGTAAAAGAATACTTTGATTTTAACTGTAACACCCACAATGATCTCATGTTCTTTGTACACGTAAATAATTAAATTAATTTTAAAAAGTATAAAAAGAAAAAACCTGTGACTAGCATGAAAACACAACGGTCAACAAGCCCATTTCAAAGCTCATCACCAAGAGGAAGCTGCATCATCATTACAGCTCAAGACCTTCACATTAAAGGGATATGACAACTGTTTTTGTTTTTATTTTCATGTCTTGCCTCACTCCCGAGTCCGTGACAAGGAAGAGACGGGCAGAGCTCGCCCACCACTTAGACCTCAGACACTGGGAGTCAGTGGGAATTGTTAGCCTTCCTCTGCCTACAGTCATCAGATAAACTTTTAAGCCATTATGTTACGTTGTCTTCTACTATCATCGTATTATTTTCTTCTACTCCTAAACAGAGGGTTAGTTTTGTTGACTGAAAAAGTAATTCATTACTTAACACACTGAGATGTACCACTTTTGCATCACTAAAATATCAAATCCCTCATCTTATCAACAGACGAGCTACTGTTACTCAAACTGCTGAAGAAGTTAATGCTGAAAATATGATGCTTATGAGGTTATGCCTGATTGGTATATACTGCATGCAGCCTGTACATCAGCCTTTAAATGAGATGGTACAACAGAAGACTGGAAGAGTTGCCTGGTGTGAAGAGGCTCTATTTCTGCTGCTGCAATCAACAATACAAGATGCTGAACTTACATTACACACTGATGTTGTTCTCTTACCTTAATCCTTAAAAACCAACATGACATATTTCCACAACGTTATGCAGCCCTCTGTCATCTCATCAGTTGAATCCATGAACTTAATAAAAAACAGCCTTATTTACCTTTACCTGTACTCCGGTCTATGCTGATGTGTCGGTAGGAGAGAACCAGAAACAGTGCTGTTTTATTTCACAGCAATAAAATGTAACAGATAAGGGTCATGTAACTGTTCCTCTTGACTTTAAATTTGATATTTAATGTTTATATATCACTAAATTTGCCCATACTTCAACAATCTCCTCCCAGAAGTTTCATCCAATCAACTTTTAGATTACAAATTTATTAAATGCAGACAAGACATTACAAATCAGAAGCTGTTTTGTCCTTTTTTAATCTTACAAATGTCCTTTATCTTGAACAGCTGTTTCATAACTCTGTTGTTGTTTTACTGCCGTCTTCTACATTTGTTCTTACTGGTGATGACTTTGGTCGTTATTAACCATCCGTTTATTCCTCTGCAAAGAGCTTCGGGCTGCATATCTTAATAAAAACCACTACATGAATCAAGTTGAATTGAGAAAGGCATAAAAGCCAATAAAGCTGAGTAACAGAGCTCAATGACGGCTCCACATGTTTCTGATTCTCCGCCTCAAACTCTGCTTCACTTATCTCACAGCATATTGACATTAGATATCAAAAATCCGCCCAGAAACAGACCAAACAAAGTGATTTTCCTCCTGCTCCTGAGCACAAAGCGGTGTGTACAGAGGTTCTTTTCAGATGTTTGCAAATGCTGCTGGTGTAAAAAAGACCTCATTGTTCATAAAATGTCACAATCCTGACATTCAGAGCGAGTCAGGAATCTTTCTCAACCCCTCACTTTTCCATCATAGCTTTGCCAAAGCCATAACGTTTAACCTTTGGGACTATAATAAAGTGAGATAATGTGGAAATGTTGTGTTGTGTTCTTGTTTCTGCAGCGTACTGTATCAGCATGAACTCCATCGCTGTGGCTCTGATCTGCATCTGGACTGGAGCAGCGTTTTGGGCTGGAGCTCCACTGTTGGGTTGGGGAAGCTTCACAGGTCGATCCCTCACATCAATCTAACAAAAGAGAAAAACACAAAACTATCTTAGACCAAATCTGACCTGAATTCTTCCTCTTTTGTCCCTCAGATCGAGGCTATGGTACCTGTGAGGTGGACTGGTCCAAAGCCAACTACTCCACCATCTATAAGTCCTACATCATCTCCATCCTCATCTTCTGCTTCTTCATCCCCGTCATGATCATGCTCTTCTCCTACGTCTCCATCATCAACACCGTGAAAAACACCAACGCCATGTCAGCTGACGGTCTGCTCACAGCCCGACAGAGGAAGGTGGAGAGGGATGTCACGAGGGTGAGGAAAATGGAAAACATCACGTCTAAGCTAACATGGCTGCAAAACTCAAATCTGAGCAACCAAAGCTTCGAGTCAGTTCAGGAGAGTCATTCACCCCAGCCTTAGTCAGCCGATAATTTGCTGATTTGACTTTTTATTGTTGTATAATTGCTTTACATTACAAATCTACAAATATGGCTTTGTTATTGTTATGCCATCATATTATACATTTCACTGTGTGAACATGATAACCAGAACAGTACAATAATTAATGTAACCTACTTAGGCAGAGCTATTTCAAACAATGTACTATAATGAGAAGTGCTCTGACAGCACAAACCTCCACCAATTCATTTTTTTTCTCCTTCTTTTAGATTAATACACATCATATTACACCGTAAATGAGAATGGTGTGTTGTCATATAAAAATACAAAGAGAAAACTTTTTTTTCTTAACGAAAGTCAGGCATTTTGGGGAAATATACATTTTCCACTTCTTCCAAATTTCCTAAAATTTACAGGCCTGGTACCTCAAAGAAAAAGTAATTCTTTCAATTACATAGATTTCATATATATCATAACACTCTTTAATAGATGGGGTATCAGATTTAAGCCATTTCTTTGCAATTGTTTTTTTTAGCTGCTGCACTCAGTATTCCACAGTTTCTTAGTTCCAATGTTTGTGGTTGATGAAGTTAAGAGTCCAAAAAATGTTTGTGCCAGTTGAAAGTAATTTTTGTCTCGAATATGATTTCTAATTCAGAATGAATCTTGAATCAGCATTTCTAAAGATGCAAAAACCAAACAAGCACATATTCTCAGCTGAGCTCTGCCTCTTCCACCAGCTACCACTCCCTGAAATTCTGTGGCATGCTGCTTAGCAAAAAGCCCGACTCATGCCCTGCATCGTCTTCATCGTTCATTCTCATGCGCTGGTGTGTCAGTGTCACGCTGATACTCCACTGAAGTGTTATCCTGCTGTGCAACTTGTACTTCAGTCCTGACACATTCTCTGCTGTTTGTGTGCGTGAAACCATGGCGACAGAGCATACAGTGTAACAGTAAGAGCTGATTCATTATGAGCTGCAGTTAATTACGATGCAATTATTGCACAAAAGAAATGAGATGACACACAACGGGAGCTGGGATTTATGGCTGCTGAATCAGCTGACAAAGAGGACGGGATTTTTAGAGCTTGTTATGGCAATAAATGAGACATGATCAGGGAATATGCCTCTGGTATGCACTGACTGGCCACTTTATTAGGTACTCCTGTTCCACTGCCTTTATGTGTTTAAGCATGTAGACATGTTTGAGATATGGAGAAGCTCAAATCAAGCATTAAAATGAGGATTAAAAGGTGATTTAAGTGTCAGATGGGCAGATCTACGGGGATTTTCATGAGCAACCGTCTATAGAGTTTATGGAGAATGGTCCAAAAGGGAGAAACTATCCAGTGAGTGGCAGTGCTTTGAGACAAATTGCCTTGTTGAAGCCATTGGACATTGTTCTGGTCGTGTATGGCAGAAGACTGTGCAAAAAGAAGCCGGATACAAGTCTGCCAACTACTTCATATGCATGTGATTGTGGCCTAAGTATTTGATTAATCTTATATATTATTGATCCCTGACCTTGCTGTTAATTTCCCTTTGCAGGACCATATTTTAAAGTTTGTTTGGCTTTCCTGCCTTTACTGATAAGAGGATGTAATGGATAAATGGTCAGAGAGAATGTGAGAGTAAGAGAAGACACTTGGAAAAGAGTGAAGGTCGATTTTGAACGTTGGTTACGCTCACAAACTGCTCCGATTACCTGCATTTTTCATAACGAAAAGCAAGAAACCAGCCAGTGCTGGGTGCTTGTGACTTGTATTTTTGTTGCTGTAGGATCAAACACAACTGATATCATTACATGTTTGCTAAAATTGATCAAAAACTATACTCTGCCATTTCTTGAAATTAGAAAAGATGAGGGAGGAGCTGAAGGGCAATTCAGAGGTGTTTTTTGAAAGATGGCAACCTTTCCTGACATATTTCAACTCTTTACAGACTTTACCAACAGACTCAGCAAAAACTAGCACTCTTTTTTATTATCCCTCCTACATCTCTTATTCTCCTTTTTCCCTTAAATTGTTCTTTTTTTCTCTTTAAAATTTATTTATTTATTTGTAGTAATGTGGCTCCTACATGGTTCATGGGAAGAAAATAATAAGGAGTGGGAGTACCAATATCTTTTTTTTCCCTCCTCCTTCACGTTGTTGGATCATTTCTGTATTTCACACTGCCAAGAAGACCAAAATATAAACAGTGAACAGTTGCAAAACTTGCACTCTTCAATAAAGAAATAAAAAAACCTAAACTCTGCTATCATGAAAACCCTTCCTTTACTGGTCGGGGGAAAGAACTGAAATGGTTACATCTGTTTTGAGACGGAATTAAAATGTGGATGTGGAGTTCTTCTTTTGCATCACTCATGTTGGTCCACTTGTGAATGTCTCCAGGTGAGCGCAGGCTGAATTTAAGGTAATTATTCAACAATCTAATAAATTGGACCATGACTCAGAGCAGAGGTGTGCGAGTCCCTGAAGTACAGTCCTGTTGGTGAAGTCATGATGTGTCTTCCACTTTAAAAAGCCGAACTATCCCTTTAAAGCTCGATTTCACGGTATCCTGTCTGTAATAAAGCTCCTCTCACGTCATCTCAGCCCTGACAATTGTTCCCTCATGTTCCTCTCTCTCCAGATTTCCATTGTGATCTGCACGGCTTTCATCATGGCCTGGTCTCCATATGCAGTGGTGTCTATGTGGTCGGCCTGGGGCTTCCACGTGCCCAGCACCACCAGCATCATCACGCGCCTCTTCGCCAAGTCTGCCAGCTTCTACAACCCGCTCATTTACTTCGGCATGAGCTCCAAGTTTCGCAAGGACGTGTCCGTGCTGCTGCCGTGTGCCAGGGAGCGCCGGGACGTGGTGCGCCTGCAGCACTTTAAAAACATCAAGCCCAAGGCCGAGGCCACGCCCCCTCCTGCATCACTTCCTGTTCAGAAGATTGAGGTCAAGTACATCAAAGCAGAGTCCATCCACGACAGCGACTCGGGGGTGAACAGCCCGCCCCAGACCCCTCCGTCTGACCCTCAGGAGCAGATCCTGGTGGACCTGCCCTCGCACATCGAAACATCAGAGTACTGGTGTGACCGGCTCTGAGGACTGCCGCTTTTAAAACGATTTCTGAAGGATGACGGGAGATTATCTGTATTTTTGTATGTTCTTATCTGTCTTACACGTGTGTATGAACTGTATGTGTGATTAATAAATTATTTAATCAATCTCAAGAAGGATCTCAAATGTTTTTTCTCCAACATTACTAAAAAAATATATAAAATATAACCAAACTAAGGGTGAATCCCAATTGTTACCCTTAGCCCTTCCCCTTCCACTTACCCCTTCCCCTTGGCCCTCTGTTTTGATGGCCGAGGGGAAGGGGTGAAATACGCTCCTGAGAAACGAGACGCCGCTCGATTCCCCCTACGTCATCACCCAGAGCCGCTCGCTGGCTGTGACGTAGGCAGATGTGACAATAATCGAGCTGCAGCTGCAAAAGCTAGCTCGTTATTACGAGAAATTGTAAAATACGACCAACAATTCAAAACATGATTAGTATTTACCTGAAAATTAAATAATTACTTATAATTATGTGCTTCCTTTGGTCTCAGCTCTGCCTTCGTGGCGCAGTGTTTTATGGGAAATTCTCATACCCCTTCCTTTCAAGTGAGGTCCCAGTCTGTCTTCGTTTCAAGAGCTGTGTAGCCCTTTGTCTTTGCCCTACGGAGAATTGGGACACCCCTTCACTTGACGTGTAAGCGCAAAACCAAGGGCTAAGGGGTAGAATTGGGATTCACCCTTAAGCTCTGTACAACTGACAGCATTCATGGGGTGCTCCATCTGCAGAGTTGAAGGAGAGCGCAAACCTCCGCCAAGGTAGCTCACATATTGCTGTTATGTTGATAAAGTTACCATCATAATACGATTCCTTGACCCTGAAAACCCACACCTAGCACTCAGAATCATATCATCGCAAAAAACAATTGCTTGCTCATGGTGGTTACCTGGATCACCACCAAAATCTAATCATTTTTTAGTTGGGCCATTACCAACATCTCCTGAAAATGCAGGAAAATTTGTCCAGTACTTTTTACATAATCTTGCTAACAAAAAGACAATCAAACAAACATACGCTGGCAAAAACATAACCTCCTTGGTGGAGGTAGAAAAGGCAATTGCTTTTTAATTGTATGCACTAGAAAGGGGCAAATCAAGGTCACAGAGAGAGCAGCTTCTGCCCTGGTTGCACATAATGCTGATCCTTTAAATCAAACAAACTGATATTTGTATTTCTGCACAAGGACCACGCAGAGCAACTCAGACTGAAATTTCTCACAAAACTTTCAGATGGAATGAGCAGGGTGTGGTGCACTGAGACAGGAGATTCACAGAAACATCTGGAAGCACTGAACCATCCTGGATTGAAGCACGATGGCACCAAAGTTTGCCATTTCCCTGCTGGGCCCTGAGGGATCTTATGCCCAATTATCTCCCGTTTATCCCCCACTCCTGCAGAGATATCGGGCTACACTTCATAGCATGGCGCTCTTTTTCAGCCCCATTTATAGAAGCTCCATCATGTCAATCAAACAGGGTCAGGTTGGAACAAAGTTTGTCTTCAGATGTTGCAGATGGATCTATTAGTTTAATACAGAAGCTGTAAAAACTTGCTCCCTGTCTGAGGTGAATCAGGGCAATTTTTTCTGTTGACAAGCATTCAAACTCTGAAATGGCTCCATCAGCATCAACGGTAATTATTTACTTGATCCATGAAGGTTTAATTTAAAGAAAAAAAGCTCCCAAGGTGTTTCCTGCGGTTCAGTAAAGACCTTAATCACACGTACAATGAGCTCTTTATAGCTCTTAAGACGTTTAAATCAAAATGGCAATCAGCCGGAGGATAACATCTATCCGGGGCGTTAGAGGAGCAGCTGCTGGGCCGATCTGCATAAACACACTCACACGTTCTGTGAGGAGAGCTCAGGAGGCCATATGACCATGAGTGTGTGTGTTTGGAGGTGCTGTGGGGGTGTCCTGAACCCCACCGTGTCACTGAATCTGACTCAGTTTCCCAAAGAGGTGTTGATTGGTTTATTGGTGGGAGGAGGACCGATGCTGTGGTGAGAATTCAAACACCTCTCCAGGTTTTAGGATCATTTGGTGTTCTTCTCATTAACCACTGAAAGATCCTGTCAAGGGTCTTAAATTTACTTTTTCACTTCTTTCAGTTGAAAACTGTTGGAGCTGCTGCAGCAAATACCTGCGACACAGTCATGGATAAAATTTAAGTATGTTTTCTTTCAAATTTAAGACTGTTAAAACTTTGACATGCTAATATTTCTGATGCCATGTGTTAAAAAGCAGGTTTCTTATTCTAATGATGGTTGGTAGATTAATAAAAGTTTATTTTTTTAATAAAAAACATGTTTCAATCAAAGCTGCCTTTCAGAGAAAGAATACTAAACTGAACCAATGCATTGTCAGTGTTACAGTTAAAAATAGCTGGATGGATAATTAAATGGCTGAATTAATGCATGGATGAAAGAGAAATGGGCAGATGGATGATAGCTGAATGAATAAATGAATGGATAAACTGATTAATGGATTAATGCTAATAAACTCCAATTCCAATGAAGTTGGGATATTGTGTAAAGCATAAATAAGAACAGAATACAATGATTTACAAATCCTTTCCAACATATATTTAATTGAATTTGCCGAAATATTTTGTTAAAACTGATAAACTTCACTGTTTTTTGCAAATATTCACTCATTTTAAATTTGACAACTACAACACGTCTCAAAAAGCTGGGACAGGGGCATGTTTACCTCTGTGTTTAGGCACTGAGGACACTAATCGTTGAAGCTTCGTAGGTGGAATTCTTTTCCATTCTTGTTTGATGTTTGACTTCAGTTGCTCAACAGTCCGAGATCTTGTCCCTGCGCTCTTTTACTCTGAAGCCACGCTGTTGTAACACGAGATTGTGTCTTCATTGTCTCTGTAATAAGCAGGGACGTCCCTGATGGCAGCATGTTGCTCCTAAACCTGTATGTACCTTTCAGCATTAATGGTTCCTTCACAAATGAGCAAGTTACCCATGCCTTGGGCGCTAACCCCTCAGTCCATCTCAGATGAGCACGGCCCAGAGAAGTTGGTGGTGTTTCTGGGTGTTGTTGACATGGTAGAGTTTGACCTTGACCTTGTAGGTGTAGAGATGAACTGTGTTAACTGACAATGGTTTTCTGAAGTGTTCCTGAGCCCACGTGCTGATATCCTTTACAGAATGATGCTAGCTTTATAATGCAGTGCTGCCTGAGGGATTGAAGGTCATGGGCATTCAGTGTTTGACACTTACGTGCAAAGACTTCTCTGGATTCTCTGAACCTTTGATGATATTATGGACTGTAGATGATGAAATCTCTAAATTCCTTGACATTGTACATTGAGAAATGTTGTTCTTAAACTGTTGAACTGTTTGTTCACACAGTTGTTCCCAAACAGGTGACCCTTGACCCAACATTGCTTGTGAGCATTCCTCAACTTTCACGGTCTTTAGTTGCTCCTGTCCCAGCTTTTTTTGGAACATGTTAAAGGTATTAAATTCAAAATGATTGAATAAAGACGATTGGTTTGAACATTAAATATCTTGTCTAAGTGAATTCAACTGAACATATGCTGGAAAGGATTTGTAGATCATTGAATTTTATTTTTATTTGTTCTACACAACTTCATTTGAATTTAACCCTATTTTTGATTTTCACGTTTCTTGGTCTGATGGTTTAACGGAAGTTTAACTCCATGTCAAAGTTATTCAAAGCCTGCAGATCTGTTGTTTCAAAGGCTCCCCCCTCACTAAAGCTCATAAACAGGATCATAAAGCTCGTTTTTTCTCTCTTACGCAACAGAAAAGTTGAAGCTTAACATACCAGTGCAACGAAAATAATCTGCTGGAGGATGCTTGAATCATAATTATAAATGTTTGAGCTTCCCTGCGTTTTAAAATCATCGCCAGTTCAGTCAAAGATGCTTCCACTGCCTCACTCTGCAGCTGTTGGTCTCTGCATCCTCCGCAGGCAGATCGCTGGGAGTCTGAAGTGGGACGGGCGAAGAGGAGAAACTTGCGCTCCGTCCTGATCTCCACGTTTAATGAGCGCTGATCCTGCAGGAGGAAAAGTCCAGGTGGAACAGCTCTGCGCTCTCACACATTCTCTTTACTCGCTTTTCAATGACAGAGTAAGGATTTAGTGGAAAACTGCGCTCGGATTTACCTTTTTTGGCGGTTGGCGGACTATTTCACACATCACCAGGTAGGTTTACTCTCACTTTTTCGGGCAAGATAAGGGTTTTGAAAAGAAAGCTTCCATTCAGCTCTACGGATGAAGTAGTAATTTTGTTTTTGCTGCTGTTACTGCGTGGCATGAATGAATATCATGTTTTAAGTCGTGCGTAATTGCGCGTAAACGGTATCCATGTGGAAGCGGCTTTTGTGCTGCTGATGCTAAACCTTATAGGAAATTTAAACTTTCACTTCACGAGTTTTTGTATTTGACCTCTTTTATGATATTTTCTGTTACAGTACACGGCTTATTTACATTTAAGCTAGGCTTTGCTTGAATGGACTGCGTGGCATGGATGAATATCACGCTAAAGATGATGCGTACTTGCGCGTAAAAGTTAAAGCAACTTCATTTTTTGCTCCACACGAACTTTTTGCTCAGACCAGGCAGTTTTGTGGTGCTATTACTTCTTCTTTTGAGCTTTATTTGACCATTTATGGGCCTATTTTACTTCAGCTTTGCTTGTGATTTGGCAGTCCGTCCAAAAAAAAGGGAACTGCTGCTTGAATTCAGTTTTTGTTTGGCTTAATTCTCCCCTCCCTCCTCTTTCCTTAAGTAAATGTTTTAGCTGAATGAAATCAGCCATGCCACGACCATTCATGCTGCAGCCTGTGGAAAATAATCCAGCTTTGTTTGCTCCTTTTTTCTCCTCTCCTGGCTCATTAAGTTTGTAAAACGAGTAGAAATCTGAGAGGGAAATCTTCATTATTTGTTTTCATATACTGTATGCTGTTTGACATTTCTCCCTGACATTTCCACACGGTTTGAAGCAGCCTGATTAAGAGCAGGTGGTCTTCTTACATTCAACATGTCCAGCAGCAGACTGCAGGCTGCGGCTTGCACTGAGACTGGTGCCAGGAATTAAAGTAATTCAGCCTGTTCATTCGGAGCTTGATAAACAAATAGTGTCCCTGCAGCAGCGCCCACAAGGCTTCATGCTGCACTGACCTTGTAGAGACATGTTGGCTTTCCTGTGCGTCTGATCTCTCCCTTGGTTCTCCCTTTGGCTTGTTGATACAACACTTGGCACATCTGACGATCTTACAGTAGGTCTCTGACACCTGTGGGTGTTGGGATTTTACACTCCCTGGCACTGGGTGTGTTAAAACACTGTCTTAGGCACGCATCCTCTGAAGACCTGATTTACAGGAGGTTTTAGGAGGGTCATGATGCTCCAGGAGGCATTGGCTCCTTCAATGCCCATGAGAAGAAATGTGGGTGCTGTTATGGTGAAAGGATGAAGCCATACTCTTCATTTTATAGATACAAATATATACATATTAACAAATACATAAATATATATTTGTATATATACATACACACATCCAGAGATGTTTCCATCCAGGCAGAGACAAAGGGACTAAAAGTAAGAATTTATGACAGAGACAAACCCATGGACACCCAGATCATAAATCTGTCCTCATCACATTTGTCTCTTCTGAATATAGATTCAATCAGTCAATCTTTATCTGTATAGCACCATATTTGTCTTTGTTTAATATAAAGTTATTAAAAGATAAGCCCCTTGATGTAGCATCTGATTTTCAAGAGGGGAACAGCCATATAGACCTCATGTCTATATGGCTGTAAAGATAGTGACTATGGATGTATAATCAATAATAAACATGAATAGAAATACATAATATATTATATTATACTAAAATGAATATCTTTAATGATTGTAAACTGTAGAGGACTGATGTTAAATGTAGAGCTCGTAGTTTAAAAGTATATTCAGTTATCTTTAAAAGTGTTGTATGCATTTTATTATATTCTTACTTCCTTTTCTTGTTTCAGTCTGCTGTCTATTTAATTTTTTAATTCCTGTTTGTTGTTTCTTTGGACTGCACGCTTTGATTTGTGTATAATAAAAGAATACTACATCAAAAAGTTAATTAAGTGTGGCTCAAGACAGCACTGAAAAAGAGAGATGATGATGATGGGGGGTACTAGAAAGTTTGTGATGGGCCATGTTTTTAGCAGCATCTGCCAAAGTTTAATTGGCACGTCGCTTCTTCTAGCACCATCCGGCATCTTGCCACTTGAAAACAAGACATGGCATATGTTTAATTTATTCAGAATAATAGCAACCTTGCAGTGCAGCTGGATCCCCCTGATTAATTTTCTGCAATCAGGCAAATCTTTCTTGCAAAGCTCCAAGCTGGAATGACTCAGCTCGGTCTGCAGAGGCACTGCTCAATCAGCCTCAGTCATTGAGGAGGAAGAGGCAGGAGCCACGAGTGTGATGACAGCAGTGACGTCAGTAACAATGGCTGCTCGTACAGAAACTAGCATAGATACAACATACTTTAGAAGTTAGGCCAGTCGGACTTTTGACCCACAACCTTCTCCAGGGTTTACAGAGAATGCACAAAACACAGAAAATACTCAGTAACCAGCAGCTCTCCAGGTGAAAATACCTTTTCGATCTCAGAGGATAAGGCTGGAGTGATTGGAGATAATAGAAAGCCAACAGTAATTGAAATAACCACTTGTAGGACTACAGTATGTAGAAGCCAATTCTGGATGTACAATATGTCAAATCTTCAAGCAGATACCAGGGCTACAAATGTAGAAGACCACTCTTGGTGCCACTCCTGTGAGCTAGGAAGAGGAAACTGAGGGTACAATTCACGTAGACTCACCAAAATTACACAACTGAAGCTTGGAAAGATATTGCCTGATCTGATGAGTTTGGTGTGGACATCATGAAAGCATGGATCCATCCTGCCTTGTGTCAACACTTCAGGCTGCAGGTGGTGGTGTGGGGACATTTTCTCAGCACACTTTGTGCCCCTTAGCACCACCTGAGCATGGTTCATACCCCACAGCCCATGTCCATCCCTTTATCACCACCGTGTCTTCTGATGGAGACTTCCAGCAGCTCCATGTCTCAAAGCTCAAATCATCTCAAACTAGTTTCTTGAACGTAACAATGGATGCACTGTACTCCAGTGGCCTCCACAACCACCAGATCTCAACCAATAGAGCACCTTTGGATTGTGGCGAAACAGGAGATTCTCATCACAGATGCACAGTTGACAAGTCTGCAGCAACTGTGTGATGCTATCATGGAGATACTGATGTTTTCAGCACCTTGTCAAGATTAAGCATCACTCTTGGCATGCAAAAGGTCTTAAGGTTAAGTCCAGACACCAAGCAGAGGAAAGTCATGTCAGCTGTTTTAATAATCATTACCGTTAATGACCACAGGTGAGGGCTGGAACAAACATTATTTATCTACGTATACCATCAATCAATCAATGCTTTCATATCCGATCTTTGTAAATAGTATAAAAAGTGAAGTCTAGACCTTCTATTTTAGAAAAGTGCCTAGAAAAGTGATATCAAGTTCATGCCATACAAGAGAAGATTTAATGATTAAATGAAAAGCTCTTTTTCATGCCAGCAGTGAAGAATGCCAAATAAATTAACAATGACTTGACTTCTTTGGCAACCATATCACAAGAAAATAAGATTCACTGGTGCATCAGTCAGGGCACACATGGCATGACAGCGTGAACATCATGCAACCAATTTAAACATTAATGCAGAGCACATTTACATCTGAGGCACATTCCTATAACAAATGATTTACACATTGGAGTGAAGTTAAGGCTTCTCATCTGTTGATCTAAAGTGATTCCAGTTTAAAAGTGTCTGAGCCTAAACTGAGCTTTACAGCAGACTCACAGAAGGTCCAGCTGTCCTGGACCATGCAGAAACATCCGTCATGACTGATTTGTGGCAGGCTTTTTTAAAAGTTTTGAAGCCTATTTCATCAATGATGCCTGAAAGCTCAAGCATCCACAGAGCAAGTGTTTGCACCCCTACAATGACCTCCCCTCTGGCTGGAGCGAGGCTGAGACCTCCTGAAGTCAATGAACACCTCCTTGGTCTTGGAGGTGTTCAGCAGGAGGCAGGTCTTAGTACTCCAGCCATTTAATCAATCAATCAATCAAACTTTATATGCACAGCACTTTGCTAAGAAAAAAAAAGAAATAAAATTAAATTAAAAAATAAATAAATAATAAAAATACTGAAAATTTAATACAATGAAAATACAAGACCTCACCCTCGCGATCCACATACAGCACACAGACAAAGACACGAAGAGGAGATTCTAACAGAAAACAGTCAGAGGACTGAGGAAACGCAATCTTGGATTAAAAATGAGGAAACACGGGAGCTAAGACTAAAATGACAAAAAAATCATGATAGGAAATTAGATAAAAAAAAATACAATAGGGAACAATACATAAATGAATGCATTATAAAATCTGCCAAAGTAGGATAATGAAAAGAAAATCGATAAACAGAGAAAAAATTCTAAACAATAAATCAGAACTGAAATGGAGAAATAAAACAGATTAAGAGAATTAAAATAAATAAGATGAAATAATACTAATAAATATAATAAGCTAAAAGCCAGACTAAAAAGGTTGGTCTTGAGTTTGCTTTTAAAAATATCAAACATGACATTTTTAAAAGCAAACTCAAGACCTAGCTTTTAATGTTTCAGTGCACTTCTTACTGTCTGCAGGTCACTGAAGGCCCTCTCCAGGTCCCTGTTCTCCTCTTCCTGCCGATTCTTGATACACGCCACCATAGCCATGTAATCAGAGTACTTCTGAATGTAGCAGGACTCGGACCTGAACTTAAAGTCTGCAGTGTAAACAGGAGTGGAGCCAGAACCGTCCCCTGAGGAGCCCCAGAGCTGCAGAAACACATTATATTGCCCAAAGCTGTAAATACTGAGAACTCAACTCATTACTGCTTAACGTGATGACGCCTACAGATGATTGGTTGAGCACAAACACACACACTCAGTCCTTCTCTGATCTCATACAATCACACAAACAGCCGCCATCCCTCAGACATGTTTACAAGTGAGCTTGTAAAATGATGACTGTCATTTATACTGCTTCACGATTATGTGGTGAAAAATATGTTTCCCCTTCATGTGAAATGTGAGGAAACATCTTTTCAACTTCTTTGGCTGTGATTCTTACAGCTAATGGGAGGTCTTTGTGCTGCATGTTCTTTCAGTCTGAAGTCTAGTTATGATGGAAATTTACAAGCAGATTTTGTGAGGAGTGTCTAAATTAGCATTTTATTGTTGTGAAAGTGAAATCATGTCTCTGAAGTCATTGTTTGATCCACTTTGCTGAGGAAACCCTGGTGTTTCCTTTTCTGTGGAGCAGAGCAGTTAAGAGAGTGTCAAAGTGAATTCTTCCTTATATAAAAATAAGATGAGGATAGGGCTGGGCAATTCAAATGGTTTTCTGAGAAAGACTTAAAAACTACACAGCGGGATCTTTTATCTTGACTTGCTCCAATTGTAAGTTGTTGCAATGTCTTCAATGTTTTCATGATAGCCCTGTCTGGTTTTGCTCAGGCACTTTTAATAGACTTGTTTTTGTTTTTTGTTTTTTTAAATAAGATTAAATACTCATCAGAGAGCTCCATGTAAATATACTGTGAAAATTAGGGATGGGAATCAAAAACCAATTCCATTTGAGAATCGATAAGAAATAGCTAAAAGAATTGATATCATTAGTCTTTTTGCTTGGTGATTCCCTTATCAATTCCTCTCACAAGGATCTGGCTGCCTTACAAATTGAGGACATCATGCGCTCATCAGATGCAATCGGCTCAAGGGCAACAGATAAGTAATCATGACAGACAGGAGACTGAAATAGTCAAAACATTGGCTTAATCTTACACAACATGATGCTAACTGCAAAAAATCCAACAGGATGTCAATCAACGGTGGAAACACCAACAATATGCTGAGTCACTTGTCTTGGCACCTGATTTTTTTGAATCCACAGGAATTGATAAGACCAATAAAGAATTGAATCGGTAAGCAGGATTGATAATGGCATTGATATCAACAAAATCTCATCAATTCCCATCCCTACTGAAAATAGCTCATATTTCAGTGTTTATGTAGACAAACCTACCTACGTTTGAACTACAAAATCAACATTTTATGACACACACTTTAACTTTACGAGGTAAATTCTGTTGGGTTTGGTAATATATTTTGACAACATAAAAGCAAAACTTGATTCATGTCATTTTTGTGTCACTTTGAGTTTTCTTTTTTTTTTTTAGGGAAAAAATCAATTAAAACTGTGAATCGGTGTTGTGGAAAAGAATGGGATTTTATTTTTAGGCCATATTTCCCTGCCTTAGATGAGGATCATGAAGGCTACGACTGGTTTGTGCCTCACACAGGTTTACATTTTATTTAGCATTTCTAAATATAAACAAGATCATAAAAGGGTTTTAGAGGCAAAGCGATTTTTTTTGTATTTGTTGTAACTGCACAAAAAGCAAAGGCTTCATCTGCACAATGGTATGTTAGGGCTCTGCTGCACTTTTGCTGCTTTGGGGGTTTCAAGCTGAAAAAGTTGTTGCACCCTGACATAAATGGGTTCAGCAGTGGCAAAAAGTGCACACTGCTCCCTAAACTATTCGGCGTTGTAGCATCATCTTGAGACAAAGCACTCCTCCTCCAAGAGCGGCCCAGAGCACTCAGGCAGGAGAAACCAACCAGGCCTCAGAGGTCAAACATACCTGGGTACGCAATCCTCAGTCAGCTCTGCATAGAAAAACAGATACTGGAAACAACTTTAAGTGACAGGATGCTTTTTATTTAGTGACGACATATTATTGCTAAAACAGTGCAAAGCTGTGCAGTCTGAAACACTGAAACTTCAGCCTTTATAAGACCCATTTATCTCTAAAATATCTTGACCTGAACTTGCACGTAATAACTAGTGTATCCTTCAAGCCAATTTTGATAGAAAAACACTCTAAATAAAAAAAGGAGGAAAATAGCTCCATCCACAGCACATATCTGCAGCTGCCATCGAACCCTCCCGAGTGTTTGCTGCCACACTCGTGTGCCCTTGTGTTTTCAGACTGTGTGTCCTGGTTTGTAAAGCAGGCACATCGAGACTCCATTCATCCCGTCCCTGTTACACTCTCAGGTGGATTTACATCCTGCACGATGCATTTGGAGAAATTGCTGAAATATCTTGTGCCAGTAAAGTTCATTAAGTTCATGTGACGGCAGCAGCAGAAAAACAGCGCTGTGCGTTGTGTAATCCCACGGGTTGTGTTGTAATCCACATTGTAGTGGGAATGTTTCCATGAATTGAATTTCTCATTAATGCCTCAAACTATGTGACCCGTCTGAGCCGCCGGGTTTAAGACCACTGGACCTGAGGACAATTCATCTTCTGGTTGGGGTTGGAGCGCTGTTAAGCTTGTTTTGTGTTCAGTTTCTCATCAGCCTTGTCAGCTTCTTTGGTTTTATTTATTTGTATCAGAGATATCAACAGAAAATGAAATACAAACACTTAAACTCTCAAGTATAATAGTCTATAGCAGGTGTCAGAAAGCCCAGGGCCAAAGGAAACTCCTCTATGGAAACTCGTTCAAGCATAACATGGATGTCAGTGACATCAACTGTAGTTCAGCTCTACTACTACTCAAATCTGGAGTACATGTACTCAATTCTGGTCAACTAGTGCACGAGTAGACATTACTAGTGAAGCAAAAAGTGTCACTAGGACTACTAGTCGACTTAAAATGCTCAGTAGTACTACTAGTAAGCCTTATATGTGAATAAAGGGGCGGGGAAAAGCAAATTCAAGTTTCCCATTGGCTTTCAAAAAATATTACAACTAATCAGGGTGCTGGATTTGGTTATAATCCTCCTACTTCATTTTCATTAGGTCTACTAGTACTACTAGTGAAACCTTTGGCTTTACTAGTACTACTGGTTGACTAAAAATAGTCCACTATTACTACTAGTGAGATATTTTGAGTTTACTAGCAGTATAAGAAAACTAAAATTTTGTTTTACTAGTAAAGGTTTTTGGCACACTAGTGTGCAAGTAGACCTTACTGGTAAGGCAAAATCGTGTACTTGTAGACAATTTTTTGTAACTAGTAGTACTAGTAGACTTAAAAAAATGTAACTAGTAAATACCCAAGTTTACAAGTAGCACTAGCAGACCCAAAGCAGTCTACTAGTGGTGCTAGTCAACATTTTCACTAGTGCCACATTTTCTACTAGCAGTACTAGTGACACTTTTGCTTCACTAGTCGAGTCTACTCATGCACTAGTTGACCAAAATTGAGTACTAGTAGAGCTGAACTACAGTTGAAATCACTGAAATCATTTTATGCTCCAACAGGTTTCCAAACCCTTCTCATTAGCAGCTATTTAAGGGTTTTTTCTTGTTTTTCCCGACTGCACTAAATGCATTGCATGTGCCTGTCCTGCTTCTTTACTTGCAGGACAGTTTGGTGCTCTGAAGCCTGTTGTCTGGGCTGTACTGACAGTCTCTGGATCAACATGGCTTTGTGAGCAGATACCCACAAATAAGGAGAGAAAGTCTCTTTCTGTTGTATGAAAATTACCAAAGTGACCACAGTCGAGCTTGTTTACAGCTTCAACTGACCAGTCAGGCCCTCAGATAACAGAGCTCAGCCCAGACTGACGGGCAGGCATCTGTTTAAACACGAGCTGCAGTCCACACATAACTGTCAGGATCAGTGTAGAGGCAGAGGAGAGACGACAGACTGATCACAGCTGCAGAAAAAACAATAACAGAAAGTTTAAAAGACAAACTGAAGAATCAAGACCACAATCACCAACATCTGAATAATGTGAGAGACTCTGCAGCTCGCTGATCAAAGACAAATTCTGTTTTGGAAGTCTAGAAATCAGGAAATAAGTTCGGTGTATTAATTCAACTGGTGACCGTGTAAATTGGTGACTTTGTGTTGTAGGGGTGGGCAGAAATATCGATTTAATCAATGCATTGCAATATTTCTCCTCCCAATTCAATAATTCAGCAAATCTTCTGAATCGATTCACCTCCTGGCCAGTAGGGGGCGCTGTGCACTTTTCAGTGTTTATACAGCTGTTGCCGGTTTCAGAAGAAGACATGTTTGCAGAGAGATAGGATAAAGAGCCGAGCATGAGAGTGATTTAACGGCGGTTTATCAGTATTTTCTGTGTAAATAATGTAAATATTAAACACAACAGCATTAGTATCTTTCTGGAGTGTTTTCTTTTCATTCTTTTGCTGTGTTTTCTGTGTTTTGCAGTATTTCTGACGTATTTCTCCATGTTTTACTGTCGTTTTTAGTCATTGATCATAGTTCATCATAGGTCGTTTTTTATGGATTCCATAAATAATAATTTTAGAAATATCGGAGGAAGAAATGTCAAGATCACTGTCTTCAGCTGGACAGGAACTGCTTCAGGGACTACCATCAGTAAAAAAACGCCTGGACATGGTCTAATATAACAGGCTGTAAAATGGACACTAAATGCTGTAGGCAAACAAAAATGTTTGAGTTCATGTAAATTAGGTGAAGTTTATTTTTGGTCGTACCAGAAAATTTCTACATGTTCATTTACAAATGTTTATGAAGAGAATCCTGTTGAAAATTAAAATCATTTTTTATTCTTGTCTTGTAATTACACACTGTTTTAAGCATTTATAACATAATAATGACAAATACTTGCAAGAATTGTTAACTTTTATTTCTTGTGAAAAAAGGGTGAAAAAAAAGTATTCAAAGGACAATTCCTGACACATTTATTGACAAAAAAGACCAGGTGGACATTTATAATTATAGTGTTAACTGTCATGTTTTCACTTTTGTACTCCATATGCACAAATAAGTTATTACGCTGCAAGTTTTTATTTTCAGATGTTTGCTCAAACATATGAGGTGACAAACCACATACGCTCACATTGGCATCAAAATAAAAATTCAAAAATCATCAACAGGTACTCTAATAATTTGTGTATTTGTACTTCATACTGAATCGACAACCACCTAAAGAATCATAATCGTATCGAATCGTGAGGTCCTGAACAATGCCCAGCCCTGATGTGTTGACACCACGGTTGACTCCCTGTGTTGATGTAAGCTCACATGATCCACTTCACAATCAAGCATGGGAGAGCACACCCTCTATTCTCACC